>UXGD01000406.1:0-61780 GCA_900474315.1 Torymus auratus
GGATTTTGTTATAAAAAGGTGTCTCCAAGTCGTTTTTGATTGAACACCAGCATTTTCGTATATGTTATGACCTATCACATAAGAACAACCTTATCGCAAAGGTGTGCTTTAAAAAAAAAATGTTCAACATTTTGAGCTGGAGATAAGTGCTACTTTTTTTGAGATTTCCTCATATATATAAATCGAAAGGCGGAAAATGAAAAGCTTGCAATATCTTAGGTATATTGAGTAAACGCTTGTATATTTATACATAAATGATTGGCGTTTTCAGCGTCGTGACCCAACAAGCGACGACGAGCAGTACGAATCAGTACACGACGACCTCGACGACGGAGATGACGGAACCGCCGCCAACCACGACGCGGTTCCCCTACACCGTGATGAACCTGCCGCCAAAGAGCACGAACAACAACAACAACAAGCGCATCACCTCCGAGACGGCGGAGAACGCAGCTCTGATCATCGGCATCATTGCTGGCGCTCTCATAGCAATTGTTCTCATCATACTAATAATACTCAAGTTCAAGAGCCGGCCCGAGGCCAATTACAAGATTGACGAGGGCAAGAGCTTCTGTCAGGATCCGAATGCCGCGCTGCTGGGGAGCGCGCCCGGCACTGGACAGCCGTACAACGGCGCCCTGAAGAACGGCCAGGGCGCCAACAAGAACGGCAAAAAGCGCGAGCTCAAGGACATTAAGGAATGGTACGTGTAAGATATTAACGACGGGGTACATATTGTATGTCAAGACGGAAATGTTACGAAGCGAGCCAAGACTGACTGTGTTACATATTAAAAAAAATAAATAAATAAAAATAAAAAATAAAATGAATAGTAAGGAGAAAAAAGAGGAGAGAACGATTATTAAGAAAACAAGAGAGCGAGAGCAAGTTATAAAGTTAAAAAGAGACACATATACACTCACGCGTAAAAAAATACTCAACAATTATGGAAATTCGTTGCGCGGTATTATTATATAGGGCAAATGTCGTCGATATATGTGTATGTACGCGCGATGATGTGAAGTGGGAAAGAGAGCAAGAGAGAGAGAGAGAGGGAGAGAGAAAGAGAGGGAGGGAGTGAGAGAACAAGTGTGTGCGTTGTCGAGTGAATAGTGTATTTGCGAGAGATGGAGTGTGCAGTGAATTATATTATATGTAGACATCAAGTCATGTACCGACGCAGACGTGAAAGTATATAATTGAGTCTGAGAGAGAAAGACAGAGAGAGAGGAGGAGAAAGAGAGCGAGAGAGGAAGAGAGAGAGAGAGAGAGAGAGAGAGAGAGAGAGAGAGAGAGAGAAGCAGAAGTATGTTTCAGTATAGTTGTGAGGATAAAGTAGGGCATTTTGTTTATCGAAGACATACACAAATGCGGTTTCAGTGCTTTTTGTACCGCTTTTTATCGCTTCATATTTTAACAGGAGTACATTTTCTCATTATATGACTATTATCGATTGCATTCAATACAATTACGTTCATGTAGCTTTGTAAGTTGTACCGAGTGAAATTTGTATTGATGCGTACTTGCAGCAACTGATATATTTTGCTACAGGCCACAAGTGTTATTGTGTTCGTGTAATGTATCTCAGGTTTACGATGGATTTTCAAGTGTTTGAAATAAATAAAGGTATGAAAAAGCATTGAAACTAGAAGAATTAAAAACTGCGGCGCGTATGATCCTATTTAGCACTTACGGCATTCATTGTTGTATAGATGATAATATAAAACTATTTATAAATTGTGTTATATGTGTAAATGGTTTATTAAATTTTAGATTTTATTAATGCGAGAGAAAGAAAGAAAGAGAGAGAGAGAGAGTTTAGAAAAAAATGGAGTGGTGTTATATTGGAATCGTCGGTATCGATATACATAAACATAAGTAATACATATATAACGAGGCTATACAATTAATGATATACATATATAAGTATAATAAAATGCGATTTTAAGCACCGACTTAAGCGACCGGAGTTAATGAGTTTTAAGAAGTCAAGTTCTGCATCTATAGTGCTTATTTGCACACGAGGAGTGGAAATGCAGTATTGCCAATAATAAATCAGTAAAAGTACATTTAGTGTTTATTAAGTATGAAAATTCCGCAAGAAAGTCAGAACTGTTCCAATTGCACGAATGCCGACCGCACGCGTTTATCATAAATGCAATTATGTATAAAATATGTCGACGAGGTGTACTTAAACAATCTTTATTTGCATTTATATTAAAAGTTTCTTTTTATGAAACATTTAAGGCATTTAATGCTGCATTTTTAATATGATCATGCTAATTAGTTAATATTATAGTATTGACATGTTGAAACTAGATACCAGTTAAAAATTATATTATTATTAATATTTAATATTTATTTTACGAAAACCCCAAAGTTTGTTAAGACATCTGTGAATGACTTGATGTCTCTAAACAAGAAATAAATGAATATTATTTAGTGGTTTCTAATTAGATGTTATTTTTCTTTTATAAAATCTATTGTAAGTATATTTCGATAATTATTGTTACATTGTAGAATATGTTGGAATTGTAGAAGCGATTAACAATTAATTAGCTGTCTCTGTTTGACATTGCTTTTGCATAATTTTTTTTTTTTTTTTTATGTGACTCTGTAAATGAACAAAGTAATATAAATTTAATTAAACTGAAATTTTGAAGAGTCATAGTAAAAATTAAACGAATTTGTCCAAGCAATAATGATTGATTATTAATGCAAGCGGTTCGAGCATGTAGTTAAAACTAAAAGGCAAAAAAGACGCACGCGAAATTCGTCTTTATAAGGACTTGTTGTTTATATTTTTAGAAAATTGAGGAGACAAATGACCGAAGGTTTCGAAAAGCTTTATACTACAATTTGAATTGCATTTAACTTTGAAGAAATATCTCTTTTCAACCGAAATTCTGTCATTTGTCTAACAATAAAAATTAACAAAAAAAAAATAATTGTTTGTAATTAATATTAATGTCAACTTTTTTTTATAAAAATGTCTTAATTAAGAACGAACATTTAATTATAATGATTGAAAGTCTCACTTTAATGTGCAAAACGATTGTATAGTTTGTTTTCATAGAAAAATTAATAATAGATGCCAATCACTATATTACACTCGCATATCAAATGAAAAATTACCAATGTACAAGTACAACGCGTTTATTCGCCACTAAAAGTTCACCAGTAGCATTTGTTGCCTGACAAATTTTCTACAAGTCTTTTTTCTTTACTCTTGAGATAAAGGTATCTAAAGTATTGTAGTACTTTCTCTAGGAAAGCAGTGAAGTTCTCAAAAAATTGAAACGCACCAAATTTAAATTACTTGACACCTTCCAATTTCTTCTCGAATTTACATTGTTGCACATATGCACTTTTACAATTTTCATGTTCTGTAAGGATTTATCTTTCACTGTCGTTCATTGATTACTCTTCGGAAAATTCAACTAATATTACATTAATGACCGTGATTTTCAGAATTACAAATATAAAGTTTTTGAAAACTACGATTACATTCTCACACCTCGAGATTTGATAAAAGTATTTATTCGCCAAGCAAATAAGCACACAATTACGTACTCTTTAAAGAATTTTCAAAGTATACAATATATTGTTTTACATTTATAATTTTACAATTTCTAATATTGGTATCTAATTAATATAAAATATGTTTTTATTTGTTATGTTTTAACTGCGTATCTTTTTTTCTTTTTATAAAAGTTAATTTATTATATCTGTAATAATCACAAAGCGTTTACATATCTCATGAAAAGTGATTTTTAATTAAACTTTTTACAAACGTATATGGGAAACGCCATCAGTGCATGTGGTAATTATACCGACTGCTGACTATTGAACTGCCGCAAAATTGGACTGCAGAAATCAGAAAATATCGACATAAAGAAATACAATACTAAGTTTTTGCAATTAATTACAATTTTTTAAATATTGAAGATATCTTATTTAAGGAATGTAAAAGGCACTGTGGACTGCGTATAGTGTGGCTAAGTTATACTTGATAATCATCGAGATTCTTATCCTTCACAGTGAATGTTCATGACAAGTTTCTCGTTGAGTATCTCGCACTCTTTCATCTGCATATCCCTTAATGTACTGAAAACTGATGTTTATACTAATTATCTTCTATGCGGTATCTATGAACGAAAATGTTACTCTTCACTTAATCATCCATATAAATTGAAATATGAATGTATCAAGTGGAAAAAAATCGACTACTTGTAGTAGGGAAGACCTTATTCTGTGAAATTTTTATTATTTTGAAAGAAAATTATTAAAATATCTTTATCTTCGTTGAATGATCATTAATGTTCTTCTATATGTAATAACTATATATTTTTAAAACACGTTAAAATGTATGGTTTCTAACGAGATTAATTTAGATTAGATTATAGATTTACGTCGAGGTCTTCACAGTCACATCTAGTCCCGTATCATATAATCAGATTATGGTAAAGCATGAAAATGAAGAAAATAAACATAAAAAGAATATGCACTCAGCCGTATCCAGAGTCGCTAGCTAGATGGAATTATATTTTACATTGTACAGTTACAAAAATCATGAATGCACTATATATATAAATATATATAGAAATTATATTCATAATTAAAATATTTCTGTTAGCTATAATAGAAGATTGATGCGATGCGTGAGAGAAAATTTTATTGAATTGTGCAATTGTGAACTTCTTTGTAAAAACCGTTTTTTTGTTTTTTTTTTTTTTAATTTATTTTTTAGCTCTTACAATTATTTGAGCGTATATGTATTTATTGTTGTTACGAGCTCCGTTTATTTATAAAAATACAACGTATTTTAGCTATTTAAAGATAAACAATCAATTTTTTGTAACAATCGATTACGTGAAAAATAAAAATTGTTTAAAAATTATTCAATAATTATGCATAACAAAGTACAAGTATTTAGATTTTTTACATATCGAACAGAAAAATAAAAATTTTCAAGCTTCCTATGACTTTTTTTATAGTATAAAACGTAAACAAATGATGCACTAAGCGGAAGTTTTTGAGTCGACTTCATTTTTCAACTTAATACAATGTGTGACTATTTTTATTAGAACTGTTCAACAATACTTTTTCTAAACTTACAGAGTGCAGTGAACTCGCGTTAACTTTCAATTAATTAACATCAATATTACTATGTGAGTTTAGACGAGATGCAATGCTCTTTTTTTGTTATAATACTCTTTTGTATACGCTATGATTTCTTTGAGTTATTGGAATTCAGTTTAATGTTGAAGATGTAGCTCCCTTTGCTGCTTAATATTAGAATAATGTATATACATGTACCTCGTTTCTTCCGACACATCGAATGATTTTTGCAAAAGGCCGATTAAAAATTATCGCTACTTCAATGTAATGATGCATACAGAAACAAGTACACAATGCGTACGTACAACTCCGTACATATAGTCGTACTTTACACTCGATGCAAATGGATGCACGCATAAATGCGGTAATAGAAAGAAAAAGTCATGTAGTGCGTACAATAAACTATAGTCGCATTACAGTAAAAGCCTCTTACCAAGACAAAAATACAATGACATGTAAATAAAATAGGGGTATTAATTGCTACAAGTATAATATACAAATAAAAATTGAAAAATGTAATTAATGATAATGTATATTTATTCTGTCCTACGTTGCCTCAATTATTCTTATACATACTCCTATCTTAAAAAAATGATGGGTTTCTTATGAAATCATTTTATTCGTGATTTTATTGATGGGAGTAATGGGTTGCTAGGTTACAAAACAAAACCTCGGCTTCGCCTCGGCCGACAATTACATGTGATCTGAAACATTTCTTATTTTACTGGCCTTGTGTCGTAATATAGTATTTCTGCCCTCCGGCCGGAAAACGCCAACTTCCCGGCCGCTGCGCGAAACGATGTTGCCGCTTTCCAGCGTCGTCGAGCAGAAAAATAGTGTAAACACCTTGGGCAATAAAAAAGAAAGCCTCAGATCACATGTTTGTCAGGCGTCTAGGTGTGTAATATACTATTCGTGTTACAAGGAAGAAAATTACCTATTTCAAGCGAGGGTGAGCTGTTTAGCACGAGTTGGAGTCAAGTACTGAAAACACCTCACCCAAATCTGAAATACCTTTTCCTCCCTTATATTTTGTTTTACTAACGAGAGCACGATAGGGCCTTTTTTTAAATGGAAGTTGAATACGTTGATCGGGCATTTTAAGTAGTGTACAGCGCAATTAAGAAATATTATTCCCTGCTGCAGCGGGGATTCAATTCTTTTCATGATTTCGAGTTGAGTTTTTAGTTTCGCATCGGTGTTTTAAATCAAGACAAATGAGATTAAATGCCGCAACATTGCATCTATGAATACTAATCTAAATAACATATTTATTACCATAAGTACCATAGACCAAATAGCCTTCATGTCTTAAAAAACGACTCTCACTTATAAGTATAGTTTTTCCGAGAATGAAAAAAAATTTCAGTCGAGTTAGGGGAGACTGGGGTAAAACCAGATACTTTTTGGAAATTGTGTATTAAAAATAGATAACAAAATAATAATAATATTTAACGCTGGAATTGTTTTTAGTTTACGTTCAGGTAACTGAAAATCATCTTGGTTAGCTAAAAAAAGTATTTGTAAAAAATGTTAGGTATTAGAAATTTACGAAAGTATCCGATTTGACCCCATGAAAAAATTATCGGGGTTAAACCTATACTTTCATTATTCTTTATTATTATTATTATATTATTCTTATTATATTCTTTACCCCAGAGTTCGAAAAAAATAGGTAATTATATTCATTTTTTGACTAGCGGGCCGAAAGTACCACTTATTCGGTACCGCACAGTACCACAGTACCGCCTGATCGCGAATGTTGTATTGTCGGCCTCATCAGGCAAAAAAATCGTATACGCACCGGAGCATATAAAAAATGCCTCAGATCGCATGTTTGTCTCGGCGCGAGGATGAAGAACGACATATCTCAGCGTTTTTACACATTGTATTTATATCACCATAATCCGCAAGAACGGAGCTTTCTAGTGGTATTTTTATAATAATTAATTTACAAAAATACATCGCATAAATTAATTTAAGTTAGCGCCGCGTCCACTATGCAATATTTTATTTGTGAATAACTTTTAAACTATCAATTTAGAAGAATCGATTGGATTAAGTATTAATAAAAAATATTAATATTTATAATTTAGTTTCGCTAATTTCATAAGTCCTAAATTCTGAATGATGTCACAATACGGAAAAGTAACCTATATATTTACGATGTCAACAGCGCCAACACGTCACAATTCTCACAAAGTACCGGTAAAGTTTGATCCCTGTAAATGTTCAGCAGAGCGGCACGCCGGCAGCAGGTGGCTTCATTGCTCGCGTGTTGTCTACCTACGCGCTATACGCTTAATTCAACAAGAGAAATTGATTTTTATGAGAGAAATATTGTTATATTATTATTACAATGACTACAAAACGTAATGTTTTAATGCCTAGAGAATCAGGACAAATTATTTCACAATCAGCAACGAGTGTTTTCATTGAAAATGAAGGTATTCTAAAACTTGCAAAAGAGGTTAGTTCATTTTAAATTGTTATTGTAAGTTTTTATAAATGTTTTAAACATAAGGAAAAAAAGATTTTTTATTTTGGCATAATTTATCTAATATATGGTTTTAGATAATAGAAAATTTAAAAAATGGGCAGTTAAGTATTAGAAATTTTTCACAACATGTCTATCATCCTAATCCAGATGATTCAAAAGCTGTTGACTGGCTTTTTGTAATAGATACATTAAATTTTTGCTTTTGGCCTAATGCGAAAGATCCCAAATGGAAAGTTAATGGTGAATCTGGCTATTTTGCTTTATGTGCAGCTGCAAAAAGAGCTTTGGAGGTACTTAAGTTACAGTGATATCTATCACTTCTAATCATAAATTAGAGTAAAGTATTTAATTTATTATTTAATACATCTGACTATATTATTCTTATTATATTTTCAGATTTTTGTTATTTTTACATTTGTTTTTTCAGTTTGGGATTCCATTGACAGATTCACATTATTTATCAAAGATTACCTTAGATGATGTTAAATCAATTTTAAAGGGAGACCAAGGTAGTGGAGAAATTCCACTGATACATGAACGAGTGAAAAATTTGAATGAAATTGGTCAAGTTCTTATTGATAAATACAATGGTGAGAATTATTTCTTTGTGTTAGCCTATTCAAGAATAATTTTTTCAACTTGCATAGTACATATATTTTTTAATTATTCCAATACCATTTTTGTAATTTTCCGTTTTAGGTACATTTTTAGAATGCTTGAAAGTCTGTGAAAATTCAGCTGAGAAGCTTTTGAAACTTATTGTAACAGACTTTCCTTGTTTTCGTGATGAGGCAATGTACAACAACCAACATGGTATGTATTAATTCCTATAATAGAATTAATAGGAATCTATAACTAGGTATAATATTCCCTAAATACAATATATCGTTTACTAATGTTCTTATTTTTTATTTATTTATTTTTAAATAGTCTCTTTTTATAAAAGAGCTCAGATTTTGGTTGGAGATATATGGGCTTGTTTTGAAGGAAAAAGTCATGGTGCTTTTAATGATATTGACTATATTACCATGTTTCCTGACTACAGAGTGCCACAAGTACTTATACATTTTGGTGCTATGCGATATTCTAATTCGCTCACAACATTACTTAAGTCAAGTATGTTGATATTTTAGATCATACAGTTCTTAAAATCAAGAAAGGAGTTTAAGAATTTAAGTTGATTTTTTAATGTTTATCATATTTTGTTGATTCTGTAATTTTTAATTTACAGATACTAATTTGGAACCAGGAAGTATTGAGGAAATTGAAATTCGAGGATGCTCAATTGAAGCAGTTGAAAGAGTTGTAAAAGAAATCAAGCTCTTAAATAATGAAAATCCATCCTTAGGTATACAAAATTCAGATTATAATTCAATTTTGGTTGACCATTTTCTTTGGGATTATCGGAGAAAACACGTCGATGAATTAGATTATATACCTTACCATAAAATTAGGACTATATATTATTAGATTTATTTTTATATGATAAAGAAATTAATAAATTTAATTTTATAATTATGTCAGCTCTAATTTTTATAAAACTAAACTGGTTTTAATTGTTACGAAAACAACGATCTCTTTTAAAAACAAAAAATTGAAATAATGAAAAGTTCAATGTTGAAATCTATAATGGGTCCAGCATTTCCGAAACACTTGGTAGGGAATAAAATATTCAAATGAATAAAGATTAACACTTTATTATGTTTACTTAAAAAAAACTTATTTATTTAAAAGTTAACATCCGTTGATAACGTACATTATAAGCTATTTGTACAGGTTTTATTTTCAATTTTACCATAAAACTATTACTTAAAAAATTTTATCATTAATTTTACAATTTTAACCAGTATCAATAAAATATATTTTATAAAAATGTTATTTATATTTTACATTATATTATTTATAAATAATTTACAAATAACCTAGGTATGTGTATTACATATGGTTTTGTAAATTTAAAATAGATATTATTTACTCATAGAACAGACTAATATATGATACACTTGAGAATATTTTTAACAAGTTAAGTCAATCTTACTTTTGTCTTTGGATTTTTTCCCAAAACTCAATGTTATTTTTCAGTTTCCTACATGCATGAATGTTTAATATATTTGAATGGTTTTCGTAATGATCAGATAGCTTTTTTGTGTTGTATAATAATTTACATTGGTTAACAGCAGAAGTTTCATTTTCTTTCGGAACTTGCCGTAAACCGTCTCTAAATTCTTTCGAAAGTGACCTTGCAGTCAAACTATGTAAATGCTTTGGCGACTGATTAGTTTGAACATGTCGAAGTTTAAATGGTTTATTTTGTATTCTATGTTCACGCCCATGTTTGGATACCTGTAATATATATTTATATAATTATTACTTTAGGAATTAACAAATGAAATTTGGTTTCTTGAAAATGTTGAGTGAATAGTGAAGTCTTACCACCAAAGGAGAAATATTTCTTTCTTGTTCTATTTTATTAAAGTCTTCAACAATTTTCTTTACAGAGGGTAGCATTATTATATCGCTTGTACCGTCCGTAATTTCATTATCTTCATTATTAATTGCAATTTTTTCTGGTGACTTTTTTATTGAATTGGTTTTTAAATTATTTAATAAATATTTCTCATTTTCAGGTATCTTTATTTCTTCGTTGTTTTTCTTATCTAGTGCCTTTACTGACTGAACTGAAATATTTTGTTCTTTAATTTCATGTTTGTTTTGGAATTCTGTCCATTCATTTGCAATGTCCGGAAAGGATTTAGCTGATCTTATTTCGAAAAATACTTGATCTGTGCTACCTTTAGACAATTTTAGTTCTGTACTTTCATTATTAATACGGTAATTACGTACGTCATTGATTTGTTCAAAAGAATCAATACTTCCAAATTGCTTCTTGTTTTTAAGACTATACTTATATTTATTTTGTTTAACTGCGTTTTTTCGTAGTTCATTAGCAGAGGAGTTTGAAAACCCATTTTCTTTATTATGTAGAAATTGAGAATCTAATTTGTTTATAACTTTTTGTTCTATCGCAATTTTAGATTTGTTTTTAGAACTTTTACTTTGTTGATCGTTTCCTTCGGTTACTTTACATATTATTTCTATAGATGCCGGGTCATCACACTTTTCAAATACAGCGTTATTGTGTACACCTTTCTAAAATAGAAGAAATACAAATAAATTGTATTTATGTAAAATATTTGCGATGTTTTTCTACAATAACCGCACATGTCAATATTTCTACAATACATTTCCTCACTCCAGTATATAAATATTTAAAAAGAACTTACTTGCAGTTCAAAATTGGCCGAATTCGAAATCTGCGGTTGACATACAAAGTTCGTATCATTTTGATTTCTTTTAATTCTGTGAAATAAAAATGGTATTATTGTTTATACTATTGTTGAGCCAGATAACGCGAAACAAATATTATTAATTAGTATTTATTACCCTAACACATCTAAACATTTTGAACCATACTTTTTTTCTGCTAGTCTCTTCTGTATGTTTTCTTTACTGTACGGATTATTTGGGATTGCAGGAGCATTTTCCCATTTTTTGTGTTCTCTTTCAGCAATAGAACCTTAAAACATATTTTCGTTTACTATTTTTCAGGGCAGTCATATTGATTGAAATTAATATCTAATATTAATTTTATATGGATTTTATTTTATTTATCTTTATTATATAATACCTGGTAGTGGAGGAGTATATAAACGAACATCTTCGTGAAATTGATTTTCAGTAGGAGATGTAGGTGAACTTTCAACTTCAACCATTGTTAGAGAATTTTTATGATATTTATCATCAAAATGTAATTTTTCTTCTGGTGGATCTCCATTTTCGTCATTTTGTTTTTCGGTCACCATTGATATTTGTATTTTTGAAATTTCTTCAGGTTTATCATTTATTAGTAAAAATAATGAATTTACAAACACATCTGCTGATTGCTCACCTGAATAAGAACTTTCTTTTGAATCATTTACATTTTCATCTTGTAATAGATGATTTTTGGGCGTGCTAGAAATTAATTTTGCATCGTATGGATTAGGTTCGCATATGCTTTCTCGCACTTCATCACTTTTAATATTAGTGTGCTTAACAGGAAAGTTTGGAACGGTTGTATTTAATTCTTCTTCAATTTCTTCATCAGACGGAACAGAACACTCGGAAAGGTCGGAAATGTCTTCGGCATCTTTGTCACCTATCATCGCTCGGTATTCCATATTGGAATTTGGAACGAACATTGCCACTGAATTAGAGTGGTCCTGTCTAGGTTTTCTTTGGAAAAGCCAATTTTGCTGCCAAGACTCTATAGGGCTAATCATAGTAGCATGTTCTGAGTCTTCTATTTCATTTTCAAATGTTTCCAGTGACATTTGATAAGCTGCAAACAATATTTATATTATTGACTTCTTATTATTTTTATAAAAGTCGAATTTTCAAGTTTGTTTTACTTTGAAATTTAATTCAACTTACGATCTATTATATCCATTCCTAATTCAGGGAATGGCACACGATGATATTTATATACATTTTGAGAATCTTCGCAATCGTCATTTATGCCCTCTTGGGTAATACAAGTCGTTACTTCCTCAATTCTTTCTTCAATCTGAAATCCGAGTTTAAATAATTTTTTTTATTATATTTTAAATTAACGCTTTTATTTTAAAAGGTTCTACATTCAATTATGATTTATTAAGGGCAATTACTTTTCATTTTCCAGAATTTATAAGAGAAGCTTAAATTGATTATAGAACAAGGCCAAGCACTTGAAAATTATGTCAACTTAAAATACATTATCGATAAAACCGATAGCAATATTCACACGAAATTCGAGAATAGGTCATTGATTAAGTGATCAAAGTAATGTCGTAAAAAATGTTATACTTCAAAAATTATATTGTCAATTTTATGAAAAATTTTTAACTTAATTTAAACTCAACTTTCAACTTAATTTAACCGACAATTTTATTAGATATAAAATTTTACCGTGAGTGGTAGAGCTTCCGATGCAGGAATTTCAGTAAATTTAGATTCTGCTTGGCTGTAATTTCTATGACATTCATCTTGAGGAAATAAATTTACACTATTACTATTGCTTTCGATTTCTCCGTGCAGCGTCACCTCTGTTATATCTAAAAATATAATTCATTATTTATGTTGAATTTTGAAAATGAACCTTGAATCTTAAGATACAAAAATTACCTTTTACTGATGCTGTTGAAGCGTTACTGTTTTTATCTAGTTGTTCTAATTGGTATTTTTCGATAACCTGAAATAATCACAATCACAAATAAAATCATAAAATGTAAAGAACTTATAGTCGATTTAACGTAAAATTGTTCAATTAAATTATTATACACTGATTCAATTACTTATAATAAATATAACCTTATTAATAATAACTGTTGCAAGAAGATCCTCGTAACGTCTTCGCGACGCTTGAGGATCTTCATTTTCATTGGTTCGTTCATCGTGGATTTCGTTAGAGTCAGAATTGTTCAAACTCTGTGTTTTGCATACTTCAGTAACTGTATGATCGACAAGTTTATGTAATGCTGTATATGCCATAGACCTTGCGTCAACAGTTAATTTATCTGAAAAATAGTATCGCTTTTTAGGGCACATTTAAATAATGTCGAAAGTAACGTACGAGAACACGATTCGATAATGAAGTCTTAAGATAATGTTACTAAATTCTTCAACTTTAGATTAATATTCGTATAAGATGTTTTAATTTTGATTTCATAAAAATAAAGAAAGATTTCCATATAATTATACAACTGGTCAATGAGTATGATGTGATCAAGGTCACTGAGCATCTTGTTTTACTTTCGTTTTTAGAATATGAAAAATAAGGCATATTCCATTACGATACCAATCTTATAAAAGGTGAAGGTTGACTCTTCGCGTCGTAAATATAAAAAGAGTGATATTTTTGATATCGCATTCGACCAATGTTCAATAGCAATAAATAACTAATAATCCTAAAATACAGGCTTTGTAGGTCTTGAGGCAATACTGGTCAAATTTAAATAAGGAAGTTCATTATTTTTAGCCCAGTATAGACAGGAGTGGCAATCTTAAACTTTATTTGACATAAAATATTGAAAAAATAGAAAGTTTTTTGCTAAAAAAAATTAATAAGTAAAACGCAAGTATTTTTTTCTACAATAATCGATCTAGTAAAGATACTACTATAATACTTCCGTCAACTGTTTCGTGTTAAAATAATTTTTTATCATTCTTTTTGCGCGAATAATTACCATCATCCTTTTTTGTTACAATGACGTATACAAAATATACAATGAGTATTCCTCCAAGCAACGTCAACATTTCTTCTTGTAAAAACATAAAAACTTCACGACGATTTTTTTATGCAATTTTATCCTCATCATTAATCATCATCATTTTAGCAAATTAATTTCTAGTATCTTTGCATTCGATATATATATTTTTTTATTGACAAATTACTTTTCTCAACGGAAACGTTCAGCCTTATAGCCTTATACTTATGTCGATGATCACAGTAAAATTTAATCTGTTCTTACAAGCGATATGAAATTATCGATATCACTTGTCCTTTTTCAGGTATTTATAAGCATGAGGTAACTTTGTGCAGCAATAAAAATGAGTCTCTCATGTATTATTCGAAGTATTCTTCACTAGTTGTGTATTTATCAGAAAAATTTGTATTCTTTCAAATAAATATATTCGATTCCGTATTTAACACAAGACCACTTGATTAGCAAGAACTTTAATTTTTTTATGAAATAAGTTATTCCGTTCAAACTGTATATTGCTCAAAAGTTAAAATAAAAAATCAACACTTTAGATTAGCGGCAAAACGCGAACTGTCAAACGTAGATAACCGATAACTCGTCTGTTTATCTTTTTAATTAAAGCACGCACGATTCATGGAATAGTACACAAAACAAATCAGCACGAAATCTTCAAAATTTGCGCACGTAATTGTCACATGGTTGTTTTCAGTTCCTCGGATCTTCGTTGCATGCGACGACGGCGGTGGCGTAGGCGGGAAACACCGAGATAAAACTGAACCCACTATTTACGTATAGTCGCGAATGATAGTCGACGCATCCGACTTGCAACTGAAAGACTTGTATGTTGCAAACAAGAACCGATGTTTGTGAATGACGTACGGAACATACGTTTCCAAGGCTTCTTCTCTCTCTCTCTCTCTTTTTCCTTTTTTTCGCGTATACTCGCGCGCGCGCACACACACACACTGACACACACGTATACTTACGAGCAGACTCTCGATTCTACCTAGTCCCCTCTTCTAATACGTTATCAGTTACCTGTACCTCTTTCACGCTCTTTATTTTAAGACTATTACGTTAGTGAATCAGTACACGCTGAAAGAGCCTTATCTTGTTTTTTTTATTTGCTTGGATTATCAAAAAAATGGGAACGTCTCGAGAACTAGCTATACTCAGTTATTACTTTCATAACATTATGTCAATATTTTAGAATAACATGCAACAACAATAATTACTATCCTTTTTTATCTTTACACGTTTATCGCTAAAATAATATATATAAAATTTCACATATTCCGCTGTTATATTGCTTGGTGAGCCTGCATAATAATTCGTGTCTTTTATAAAACTTAATTCAATTATCGTTACGTAATATCTGCTCCTGAAGTGCTTCGGCGATTTAAAATTTATGCGTAAGGTAAGCGCGGGTATCTCTCTTAAGACGATATAAAACCGTGTAGAAATCTACTTTACCAATGTTACTGTTTCTTATGATAACTCAAGTGATATTACTTTTTATGTTGAAAATGCGAGCCTTAATAATATAATGCGTAACAGGTGAAATATAATTGAATTTTCACATTTATTATTTCAACATACGAAATATCTTGGAAAGTTTTTAGTTTGAAATTATTGCGTTATGTGTTATACACTTGTCCTATATTTAACAAAAGCATAAATAAAATCATTTAACTTAAATTATTCTGTAAATATTTATACCGGTGCAATATTTAAATTTTAAAATACATCCGTTCATTCAATATAAACTTTTCGTTTAATTTTCCACGTATAATCTTTTCCTCAAAGCGCGAAACGAGATACTAAAATTATTGAAACTCCGGGTTATCTAACCAGCAGTGTGCTGAATTAAAACCAATTTCATTCGCGTATCAGGCATTTCACATATACGTTACCTATATGCGTGCAGCAAATAGCTAGAGTCCTTCGCAGGTCCGATTCGAAATTGACACGAGCAGCGTTGTCAAAAAATTTAGAATTGTTATACAACCATTTCCTGCAATTGAAAACAAATGACCTTTCATTTTCCTTCTCACATAGCTATATATACACTCGATGCAAATTCATGGCGGTTAATACGTCCAATGTATCCAAATGACATACCTTTGCTGAAAACAAAATAGGCAGCGCCAGCGCTCGTCATGTTGCGACTCTAAACGGGAGCACTTACTTCGGCATACGCGAGCGCTGCAGTCAACGCACCTGAGACCGTGACTCTTGATAAACGCTTTCAGGCAACACGCGCAGTAGTAATCGTTTATGGGAATTGTTACGACGATATTTCTTTCTTTAATTATTTTTCCCGCTGCTGGATCCACGGCTTCTTCCGTCGTCTCTTTGTATCTCTTCTTTGTTCTGCAATTTAAATAGTAAATTGTGTGTGTTTTATTATTGTGCCGATGCGGCGAAAAGAAAATTAGTTTAAAATAGCGTATGTAAAGTATTTCGTCCGTTCTAAAAATATTTCAGATTTATGCACGTATATGTAAGTGTGTCAAATTTTGCTGCTTAATTAATGGAGTACGTCGCATTACCATATTCTAAAATAGAGCCGGAGAAGTGAGGATCGTTATACTAAAAATAGAAATAAAAAACTAGACAGATTGTTTGTGTGTATACATTGCAGCATGTTTGAATTTTTCGTATATAGATTCACTGTCGAGTCAGCCATACATTGAATTTTTAATCTACACATATATACTTTTAAATCATTTCGTAATCTATATACGCTTTATCTCGTTACGACTAAAACGCAGTATATATACTTATCAATAAATGTTATTATTTGCCATTTCTTTGCTGTATCCGTTATTATAGATCTTCTCTGTCGAAGAATAACGAGGCAGCTCTAACTCCGGGACTTTCGTCTTCTCTTTCGGCTTCGGCGGTAACTACCTTTATCACCATTACCTCAATCGTTATCAGTAAAAAGAGAACCATGAATGTACCCATATTATATTTCTCTTGACCTGGTATAACTCTATCACTTTCCACCAACAGGGTATTTATTATAGAAGTCACAAAGAACACCATTTTGAAAAATATTAAAGAAGAAAAATTTTAAGAATTAATATTGTACAATCTTTGCTCCGATATTATTATTTAACACGAGTCATGAGATGCTGATGCTTCCACTTTGCCATACAATACACGTCAAATGAAAATTCTAATGCAAAATAAGTCTAACTGTATTTGCCCCATCATATGGACTGCAAATAGACACATGACTACTTTACTAATTAAATCTCTCGATTCACCAACACTCACCCGAAACTGAATCGACAATTAAATCTACAAAGACAAACATTTTTACCAATCAATCAAATTTGTTTATAAAAAAAAGTGCCAAAAAAATTCGCAGATAAGCGCAATCGTTATATCACTCGCCGGATTACGTCGCGCGATTATGTCAAATGGATTATGCTGCCGGTATTGTGTAACGCGGCACGCAGTGCAGCTGGAACTTTCTCTCTCTCTCTCACATACACACACGCGCGAAATTAATTATATACACTTTTGTCGTTGCGAGGAATAATATTCACTTCCACTGCGACGTTTAGACGACGAAGAAAAAAGAGATGACTTTGGCCGGAAGGAGTGACGCGTCTTTGGAGTTTGCAAACTTCGCGCTTCTATCTGCACACCGGTGCGTGTCGGATGGCAAAAAAAGGTTTCGCGCGCAACGCAAGGCTTAACCGCCTAACTGAAGTCCTGGCCGGCGGGCGACTGTTTTGAAAGTAACAGTAGTTGCACGAGAAACTCGAAGGCACGAGTGAAGCGAGCGAAAGAGTGCGAGCGAGAGAGGCGATGGTAGGAGTTGTTCTCGCTCTTATGTCATAAGCGCGTCTCTGCGAGTTGGACCGGCGCGCGAGCGCGAGCTTGGGGCCCAACGCGTATAGCCTCGATTAATTCTTACTTTCACTATTTTGGCCGCCGGTCGGCCGACCGACCGACATATTACGCTGCAATATTCTTTGTGCGTGCACACGTGTGTGTATATATTATTATATGAGCGGTCGAACGCGTGCGCGCGCTATTGCATGTGTGTTTTCGGTTACAAACAAAACGAGAAAGAGCTAAAAAGCCTCTCTTGTCTAATCCAAGTTTGCGCAATGCAAACTATAATACGTGCTTACGCGTCTTATTATCTCATACCTTTTTCCTTTGCTCCGTGTACGCAGGATATTCCTCAGACTAAAGATTTTCATAAGCCTCGGTCGTCGGTCGAATTATGCGCGTAGACACTCGGTTAAATTGTCGATGATCTCGTGGCTCGTTTCGAGGCGGTACCCATCAGCTTCAGCGCACAAACAAACATTTTTCGCGGCGGGGCCCGAAAAAAATTGTGTACACAAGCAAGCGCGGCTTGCGCGCGGGACTGAATGCGGGAGAGCGGAGAGTAATCGACTGTGTGGAACGGTAACGTTTTCAATAATGAAAGGTGGCTCGCAGGTTGGTTGACTCCCCCTATGCTTAGCAGCAACAGCACACACGCAGCTGACACGTAGCTGTTTCCGGTTTCCCTTTTGTCGCGCATGAGACACCATTGTTTAAATATGGTTTGCGCGCCGACGCATCGGCCCGCGCGCAAGTGCTACACACGCGCTTATGTGTTTGTTAAAGACCGTGGCGGCGACGCGCGCCTCATCCTAATGCGCCTTATTGAATGAGTATATTTATGGATATTGAACTCTCAGCGCAAAGGCGATCTTTCGCTTCCTCTCTTTACGTCAAAACAGCAGTCATGCGTGGAATTCATATTATATCGCTGTTTACGAGCTGATGTTATATTTAAGTATTTTATAACGTCTTTGTGTTTTGTTAGGACGTTGTACAGGGATCAAATGAAAGAAGAATTCTTGGCATGTCAATACTGTTGAGAAATCTTGTTTAATATTTTACAAATACAATAATGAAAAGAACGATACATCTTAATAAATTACATCTATGTCAATTTAATTATTGCGCAATTTCAATTTACATTCTAAAGCTTATAAGTCGGTGTATTTGTAAATGAAAACTCTTTGTTTACTTTTTTTTTTAATTGATCATTGTTAAGAATATTTTCGCAAAAAATTAACTTAATTTTGTTAGTAATCGATAGTTACGATAATTTTCATTAAAAAATGACAGCACTTGAAAGTATCTTTTACTTTATTGATCAACATTATTTTACAATAGTTCAACGAACTTGTAATTCTCTGTCGCTTTATGCGATGAGGTATATATCTGAAATATGTTTAACTGACGAATACTATGCCAGCACGATGAAAGCACTTAGCGCAGCGAGGTTGCCTACATCAAGGCGCCACTGGAATAATGGATGATTTTGTAAAACCGCACATTAGAGTAAATCACTAAAACATTTTACCAGAATTTGGGAAAATAATTATTTAAAAATTTGACAATGTGCATTCAATTCTAAAAAAAATAATGATTTCATACAATTATCTCTAACTCTTTTCGATATAATAAATGTTACCCCCCGTACTCAGTCAAGAACTCGCCAAAGACATAAGCAGGGCACTTAAAATATTTTCCGAACATTCTCTGACAGCATGCAGTTAACGATCTCGATCGACGGCGCGCATGTGATAAACAAAATAAATAATTATAACGTACAGTTGTGCATCAGCATCTAATAAATAATAACAATCATATACTTGGAAATATCCAACGGACTATAAAAGACGTTGTCTCAAATATCAAAGCGGAACGATAAGATTCGATAAAAGTGCTAAAAGATTCGTGATCTGATGATCTCACAATGGATTACAATAAAAACAGTTGGAACAGCAATCGCCGTGGGTAATGATGACCGCTTTTTTAATTGTTAAACCTATAAGGCTGGCGTAAATGACGCGCTCTTATTTATCCACAGTCTCGTTTACCCTCGAATCGGCTTTATCTTTTAGCGTACACATTATAATCAAAATAATCTCACGAGTTGCTCATAGTTGTGAAGTATCAGTGTGTATTAGACCTGGGATATAAGCTGTTCATTGAGTGATAAGGCGTCATCTGACGTTTAGATTCGCATCGCTCATCATTACCATGACATCCATTACCATTCCTGTAAGTAACTTAGTGATAGTTCGTAAGAGTTCGTAAATAGTGAATATTTGAAAATTGTTATTTGGCGAAAAAAAGGTTCAAACTCACGTCTGGGCACAGTTTGTGTACTATTTCTGTGTAATTTTTTTCTACTGTCACAGTGTACAAAAAGCTCCTTTAAAATCTCTTCAGGTAAACATTAAATAGGCGAATAATCAACAGTTTATACAAAGCTATTCTTTCAAACAAGATTATCGTAATAAAAAATACAAACATTACTTTTAATTATAAATTATTATTACGACAAAACAAAACATTAAAAAATAACAAATAACAAAACATAGTATCTGCAATCTCTTTTAATAATTGAACTCATTTATTAAAGTATATGTACTCTCTTTATACAAATAATACAAATTTGATAAAAAATATCCTTTTAAATCAAATAATGCGGAGAAGACAACCGTTAAAAAAGGCTCTTCATAAGAAAAATATATGTTAACTAATTACTCGTGAAAATAAAGTAAATTTTAATAACTTTATTAAATATATAACGAAAATTAAAGTTAAACATAACAAACTAATCATTTGTTTATATTAAAGCTGTTTAAAATTATTATTTATTATTTATTTAAAATATTTTTATTTTCTTGTCTTAAATATTATGTGTAAATAAAAAATTTTTACAACATGACACATTGATTTAATTAGATCTATCTTTTTTTATTTCCTAATGAACACATGATGAAACACTTATTTTAAGCATCGACGGAACCATTGAAAAGTTGTGTTTGATCACGCACATTGCACACACGCGCATCGTGACATCCTACACAGACGAACATTCGTCAGCACAGTAATTAAGTTTGAAATCGTTCCTCATAAAACATATTTTTTAATTTTACAAAAAATATAAATAAAATATACAAAAAAGTAAAATTGCTATAAATAGATTGAAATTATTCAAACCTAATTTTTATTATTTTCTATTTAACTTTATGGCTAAACATTTTTTAATAACGTTTGAACATGGCTTAATATGTTCTGTTTCAAAAGAATTTAAAATTTTAGCAAGATTTTGTGAGTTTATATCTTTTAAAATTATTAAATTATTTTTTATCTCATATTTTAATTATTGTAAGATGTGAAGAAAATTGTATTATCATTATTATTATCATTACTATTGAATTTCAACTATTTTTTAGTAAATTCTTACAATCATTTACAACTCCATCTAACGTTACAAGAATAAACTACTGTTACATCATTAATTTACATTTACCGATTGAAGATACTTTTTAAATCAAGTAGTATGTTTGGGTAATGCATTTTTAATAACGATAATTTTAAAAAGTAATAACCAAATATTTTAAGTGATTTTTATTTTATTAAAATCATAACTTAGTAGAACAATAACACTTATAAAAATGTATTGTACTGTATTGTACAAAAAATGACTTTAATGAAAACAGAGGAATAATTTTTTTCATATAGTACATAGTTCACATATATATATTTCTATAAGCTGCGTTTGTTAACAGAAGAAATCTTTTGATTCTAGGAATTATCGCTACTTTAACATAATTTTTAAATGAAAAAATATAGCAATATTTCTTAAAGTATTTTTAATGATATTGTCCGTAAGTGTAGATAAATGTTTAGTGTAAAGATATAAAAAGGGGGAAATCAATTATCAAATCACTTCTAAAGAGAATCAAAGTACTTTAAATTGAAAGTTTAAATTTTAATTTAGATTTTCCTTCAGATTAAATCTTTATCTAACTTTCGTTTGATCAAAATTATTTTAATCGTGTATTTTACTCTATGAGATAACGATGGGATAACTATTACATCACCATAATTCGAATAGTTTAGTTTTTACATGCCACATATAGGTATATTTAAGTGCGTATACGCACGGGCTTGACGCTTGTACTGCTATCTCAGTCCTTGATTCTCATGCTATCGTTAAAGATGTGTATACGATTTGGTTAAACGCATACAATTAGAAATCTTATGTATTTTATATTGCTGTTGCTGAAATAAATTTTTAAATCATTTTCGGAGTTAAACGAAGAAAAGAATTCTTTCATTCTTCTCTTCATTTCAATAATTTTTTTATAATTAATTTTGATTGGTATTTTTTTTCATTCATTTATCGCTTCGAAATTATACCTTTACATATATATTAACACTTTGACTGCGGCGTGAGCCATATATGCATCATGAAATATTGTCATTTTTCTTTATTTATGTATTCTGTGAAACAATATTCGTGATAATAAAATTCTTACGGCCAATTGTGATATTTCTCAAAACCTTAAACAAAGGGAAACGCCATTCAAATTTTATAAATTTTGAAAGAATTCAAATTTCTTTGTTATTTTTTATTTCTATTACAATATATATAATATAGTTAATATTAGTTCATATCATCTTTTGTGTGGTATCTATAATAGCTAAATCAAAATGATGTTAATATATAGTCAATCAAAATGAAAAGTTTGATAGGGACGATGAAAAATATACATATCTTTTAAGGTTTGCGAGTTTACCTTGAATATGGCATTATAATAAAATAAGTAATATATTGACTAGTCTCATTCTGTTAAAAATGATGCAGGTAAAATCTACATTAATGAGGCACCAGCGTAATTTTCGTGACATATAATGGGAATTTTAATCAGTAAAAATAAAACGATTTAAGAATTCTCTTAGTTTTGTGAAAAGGAACACCAGTTTTAAACACAGACATGTAATTTGAATAAGCGAATAAAAGGTCTAAAATATTCGACGATTTTACTGGTTTTGATACTAAAGAATTCAACCGTACGAGATCAATAAATTTCTTCCGTGTTTTTACACTGCTTTAAAATTCTTCCATGCGAAAACACAGAATAACCACGATATTCTTGAAAATAAAAAATAAGAGGTTTCCTTCGAACTTATAATTAGTTTTTGAAAGTAGGGAAGTTGCTCGATATTGCAATCGATATCAAAGAGCTCCCAAGAATCCTGATAGCAATATTATGCGGTTCTAGTTATGAATTTTTCAACGATGGTCCCGTCTGCCGCGAAAAATCCAAGTCTCACTTTATACAACTGACAAACTGAAAATTCCTTATGTTAATAAAAATTTACGTTGGAACTGGCTTAGTATTGGTAGTAAAAGTAAATTAGATTATATCTATACCCTAACGTCTATCTTTTCTATATAGAAAACAAAGCCATATTAATTATGTAAGAAGGACATTAGATCGGAGGAAATTTCATATTTATATTTGGAACACCTTTTTTTCGAAAAAAAAGTTTTTGCTGGTATAAATCACGTCTAAATTTAGCAGAATTTGTCAAAGCGATCAATCGCTAAATGCAATCATCAATTAAGAATTCAAGGCTCCGCGATAATTTTGTTCTCACCAGGCGCGTGTATTGATCAAGTTTGAAATATTAAGGGAGTTGTGAATATACAGTCATTATTGACTTAAGTGCGCCAGCGTTACGCGCGAGCCGCATATAGCGCTTGTAAAAACGAAACTCAATGGGCGTACCTTTGACAAACGCTTTAAAAAAAAAATTTCAGAAGTGTTTAGTGCGATCTAGGCCATTGCGCACTTATTGACACAGACAAACTCTTTTTCCGCTTGAATTTCCTCGCGTCGTTTTGCGCCACACGGCTGAGATCTGTAATAAGGTACTAAGGAACTGTACAATCATTCATTTGGCCTTTATTTTTATTATTCTATTAGTATGCTACATAAGGGTAAATAAAAAGCTACTCTTGAAGAGTCATGGCGTTTTATTCTTCCGAAAGGAAGTGCCACTTCATGGCGCCGAGCATGTTGACAAGAATTGAACAAACAAATCAGCAGTCCGTGATCGATCGTGTTACCTGATAACGTATAGCACACGTGATGGCCTAAATTTATTCGGCGGAACGTCATGCATAATGCAAAATATATGCATTGACGAAAGTGCAAGTGATGTCATCTCGTGAACGGATTGTCGGCGTGTCTGTGAAAGACATAATATTATTTCTCCCAGCGCAAATAAGAATACATTAGATAATGGCAAGGAAAATAGAATTATATGCGCGTATAACGATTCTAGCTACAAGCGATTCTGCCAGATTGATAAATCGAGAAAACGAAAACGAACGTAATCAATAAGATACGACTTGTACAGGGGAACTTGTAGTTAGCCGATTTAATTTGCAAAACACTTTTGAGCATTTATGTATTGCAAAAGACCATCGCGCGTACGTATATATTTACTCGCTTCTTTATGAGCTAAATCGTATCGTTGACCCTTGTTCGGTGCTGTCGTCACGCCAAATCAGTCCATTCGCCAATCTTATCAAAATTATCGCAATTGTTTTGCCTAGATCATTAACATTCAAACACTATACAAACCACGAAAAGTACAATAATTTCAAGCTCGACAGCAAGCAAAAAAAAAGAAAAAAATTGTCTTCCGGAGAGAAAAGATTATATAAATAAAAACAAGTGCGTACAGCGCCAAGAAAAAGAAGGGAGAAAAGAAAACCTGCCCGGAGCAATAAAGTTCCTCTAATGAGGAAAGACACATACACACGTTGGGGCAAAGAAGAAAGCATCCTTATACGCGCGCGGCTTGTTTTATTTTTAGGATCCTCGAAATCATTCAAATTGATCTCGCGCTGTTGCGCATGTGCGCGCTCCGCCGCGTGACTATATATCCCGACGTTTCTCCCTCTCTCCCACTCTCTCCCTCCCCCGCGCCCAAGTGCGTAACACTGATAAGCCCTAGCAGCAGCAACAGCACTAACATCGCGGGCTTTTGCTCCGAAAAAGAAGAAGGAAAGGTCGCCGAAGCGAAAACACAGTGCGCAAGCCGGACACACACAAACACACGGTCATTATCCAAAATGACACGGCGTGGGTGTCTCACTCGCTGAAAGAAAAAGAAGAAGAAGAAGAAGCAGTACAAAAGTCATCCTCGCGGATCGGACAAAAGAGCTGACGAGGCGAGAAGATTGCTCGCTCGCTCGCTCGGTCTGTCGGTCTCGCGTGTGCGCCGGAAGGGAAAAAGAGTTGCTATCCGGGGCTGGCTGAACTGACTGACTGGCTGGCTGCAGCCGCGCGCGCAGAAGCAATGGGCGCAGTGGGCCAACGGGAGCAGCAGCAGATAGAGCGAGTGCAGCAGCCGGAGCCGGCTAATCGTGGACTCAGTTGACATTCGACCAGGCTCGCGTCAGGTGGCACTTTATACACGCACATACATACGAGCGGACACTTGCCGAAGCGCTCTGTGCACTGCTTATATACCTGATAGTCTGACGCACGCGCGCGCAAGCAGGCGGGTATAAGCTGCTGAGCGAGATAGTCGCATAGACAAATCGATATATACCGCCTCCCCGCGCACTTGCGCGCGCGCGCGTGTAGTAGGTATACCGACGGTGTTTCAGTGGTGCGCTGTGTTGTTGTCTTCTGCTAACTCTCACCCTCGCCGCCCACGCGTCACACTCTCTTTTCCCCCCCTCGATCGCGACACTTGCTGGCGCTTTTTCTCCTTAGCCTCGCGCGTTCTGACGTGAGGAATAATCGAACGAAAAATCCATGCGAGCGGGCACTGCTAGTTGTCGGGCCATTAGACATAAGTGACTTGCGCGACAACGGAGACGGCTATTGTATAGCGCGCTCTCTGCTCTCTTGGTGCTTGCGCGCATTAGTGCAGCGCGCGCGCGCATCCCGCGAGCACGTGGAGTGTGTGCGCGCATACTCTGCACTTTGGAGCTCTACTCCTCCTCCTCCTCCTCTCTCGCTCTCCAGCCGAATGAAAATGAGGCTGCCGCTGCTGCTGCTATTTGCGCCGAGATTTTCGTGCGCTGCCGACGCCGCTGCCTTGTTCGACTAACAAAACGAACGATAGAAAGAGAGAGAGAGAGAGAGAGAGAGAGAGAGAGAGAAGAGTGAGAGAGAGAAACCGGGAGGAGAAAAACGCGTGCGCGCAAGTGGAGGGGGAGAGAAAGAGAGAGAGACGAGGGAGCGAGAGAGAGAGAAGCTAAAAAGAGACGGAGATTGTGAGAGAATTATCGTTGATAGCAGTGGGAGGCGGAAACTATCGTGCCGTATACAAAGTGCCAAGTTATATATTTACCAAAGAAGAATACGAATGTCTAGCAGCGAGCGCGCCGATAGCGTCGCCTAGTCTTGTACACATATTCACACAGACGTGCGCGCGACACGCGCGTGCAAGAGAGCCGAGGTAAGTCCAAGTACTAAAACACTCGTCTGTCATACTTTTTTTTCCATTTTCTTTTACTTATACATATATGCACTTTCACCCATTTTTCATTCCGGCATATAGATTATATACCCGAAATCGCCTGAAATGAAAACGCGCGGCGGCGCCCCGAGTGTTTTATTGGAGCTAGATCTGGGTCGCGCGCGCGCGCCTGTCCTATACGTTCACCGAGTCGGGATCTATTGCCGATAGATCCCTGCTTTGGGAATTTCGGGCGTCCGCTTTACGTTTACATTTTATATTTCCCTTTTTTTTTATTAACGCGGAAAGTCGATATTGGTGATTTTGATGAAAAGTGTCGACTAGGCGGAACCAAGTCTTTTTTGCTAAGCCCACTTGAGAGATTTTTTTTAAACCAGAAAACGAGTGATGTAGATATATATTGCAGTGCTTCACAATCTTAGATCCTTTTTCTGAACTGTGTATACATATATCATGCAATCTCGAGTGCTCCTTATTTTGTGAGAAGTAGTGCCTACACACTACTTGACGGTAATTACGTAGATCGCGATAAGAAATTTGAAAAAATTAACTGCAAGCGAGAAAAAATTTGAAATATGGAAAAAATCAAATTAATAATAGAATTTCAATATTATTTATTTATTTTTTATTTAAATTTTTTTACTTTTCAAACGATTGTACATTTTTTGCGTAATTCAAATTTAAAGTTTTTCGTTGGCTTTATCATATCTTGTAAAATATTATAATAAATGCCTTATTGCAATGATAAAAACCGGACAATTTAGAGAAAGACTGCGCATTTTATATATTTCTATAATAAGGAGCTAATGGAGTCTTGGAATAATACTAGCTTTTATTTTTAGGAACCATAAATGGCTATTTTAACGACGTTTAAGTAAATCTCTTTCGGAAATTTTATGGGTATTATAATAGAGTATAAATTCACGTTGGAATTCAGTTAAAAATATACTTCATAGTATATTTCAATTTAATATTGATATGGTTCATAAAATATGATGCCCAACGTGGGTTTTATTAAACAATTAATTATTATTAATTATTTATATAATTAAAATTTTCTAAATTACTTTACATAAAACATTTATTACTAATTAGCAAAATAAAAAATAAACTGTAGTTTAATAACTAATAATATGATTATTAGTTTGCCAACGTTATCCGTTTCAAAATGATTAAATTATATCTGTTCATAATCAATAGTCACGTTCTAAAGTTTGTTTGATATGCGCTTAATTATTTTAGACACGGGTGAATCGCCTTTATTCTGTAGATGTCTATAGGCAATTATATGCTTTGAATATTGAAATCTACAGTTGAAATAGCCGTTGACAGAAATCTAATACAACTTTATCATATGGCGCCTAAAAGTTTTCACGATAGATAATTAGAAAAATGTTGCTCAATTTATTATTTTAACGTAGTAAGTTTATTGATGCATAACTTTTTTTATTCGTGCGATATTCAATTTTTATATATTCGTTGAAATGGTTTAATACATGCAATCATAAATATTTATATAAACTAGGTATTATGCATGGCATGATTCATTTTCAAAGATTAAATCAGATGTCATTTTACTAATTGTATATCAATTTCATGCGATTTTGTTTATTGGCCAATTGTGCTAGTTCGGTACTATTCTATTGTGTTTTAATGGTAATATTGTTGCTATATTTTTTCTCCGAGTAATCGTAAATTTATGCGCCTTTGACAGCGTACATAAAAAAATGTACGCGAAATAAAATATTCATGAATCTACTACCTAGTGAATAAAGAATTTCTTAAAATGTACTACACTCCAAGACTGGAATATTAATTGAAATATTATGCTTTATTTGAATTTCACTGATTCACCTTTAAAACCCATCGATGTTATTAAGTTTTTGCTGGGACAATATATGTGCGGTAACAATGCAAAACAATTATAATTCTATCCGTTAATGAATAAAAAATAAACTTTAAGTAGAAACCACTTTTACGTAAATAAGAGCGTGTTGAATAATGTGCCGTAGTTACGCGAAAAGAAACAATAATGAAGTGTTTACCATCGTAACATCAGTACATCACGTTGGCCATTTTAGAAAAGCTGCTTTCTTAATTCCAGAAATAGATGATTAGACATGTGAGCTCGAACACGCGCGCGTCGTCTGCAATACGTACAAAACTTACGCGACACGGTCACAGGTGTTTAGTATAGTGTAAGAAAATGACAAGGAGCGTGCGTGCAGTGGAGTTGTCTAGTTAACGAAAAAAAAGAAAAAATACGCAAAACTATAGAAATGCTTACTTCTGTTCGAGAAGATAATTCATGCGAGTCTACGCTTTTGCTTAAGTAAATAGAAGCAAGATTCTTTCATCTGCCAATTAAAGCTTATCGCTGGAATATAAATGCGATTTCAACAAAGTATGTGGACGCAAATGCGATAAACGTATACACCGATCATGTTACACGTCTAATTATTACGCGTGTGCGAGAAATTAAAATTCAATTTTTAAGAGTGCGTGAATCTTGCGAAATTCAATCTGAATGTTTAGTGAAACGTATAAAAGAGTTTATTTAAAAAAGCTCTTTTAAGTGCTATATTAACGTGCCTTCACATTAGTAATCAAGATATATAAATTTTAAGGCTCTCAATTAAAATTATATCATTAAACATCTCATTTCTCACGATTGATATTCATTTGTAGCCATTATTCACTTACACAAAGACATTTAATAATTTGCATGCGACAATTATAATTATTGCATTTTAAACCATCAGAAACGTAACAAAACGGCATTCATTAGCTTAATTAATTTACCATTCTTTTCATTGAACAATAGTCCTAATCATAGGACTTGTTTTAATAATGTAATCGGCCTTACGAAACTCTGCTATTCATTTTGCAGATACCAGAAGGAAGTAGTGCCAAATTCAAGCAAACCAATGACTTTTTCTGATAAAATCTTAAACTTTAAAGTTTGAATACTGAAGTGGACTATTGCAATTTTATACTGCTTTTGTTAAAGTTCAAAATAACTCCTTTTCAAGATGGTAAAAGGTTCATCAGATTACGTGAAGGCCATCGAAGGAGGTATTCAACCTACTCAGGTACACAAACGTTATTAAAACCGTGACTCAAGACGTTTATAGGTATAGAGTTATCTTTATTATTCTGTGAAAAGCAGCTTAAAAAGGCAATTAGATCCCGCATTATTTAAAGAATTTCTTTAAAAATATCTAGATATAATTTCTGTATTAATGTATGTATTGTTTAAAAAAAATATTATAACTTAGTTTTGTGTTACATTTATTTCCGAAACTCATAATCTAAAAAAATAATGTTAACACATTGATTTTTTATCGACAAATAACAAATACATTCTTTAGCTGCGCATAAACTCATTAGAATTTACTACAATATTATTATAATCATTATTTTTATTACCTATATGATTTACTACAATTAAAACTGTTAATACACAAACAAATTTACTTTGATGATAATATCTCTTCTGAAAAGTAGGTAAGTGCAGGGAAAAATTTTGTTTAAAATAGATACAATTGTGTCAAGCGCATAAGATATCATAGATTAGTCTTATTTACGTAGCTTTAATTTTTTTTTTAATATTTTAATAAGCAAAATACAATACGCCATTTTACACCAACATTTTTTCTCAGGCAAATTAGTTTTGATGAATTTTTGATGAAATTGTCGAAAAATTCATATTTTGAAACTACAAGTGTTTTTTTTTCACTCTTGAAGAAAATTATAAGTTTTAAAGATGTTATCTGAAGAAAACTTCGTAATATTTTATAATGTTTGAAAATCTTATTCGGTTATATGTCATACAAAATTTTTGGTAATATATAATTTATTAAAAAGAATGTTGGAAAAATAACAAAAATAATTTTTTTTTTTTTTTTCAAATATTTTAAACCTCTAAAAATAAAAACATATTTTGCATTGCTAAAATAAATATATCGCAGCATACGAAAATGCTTTGAATCTTGTTTTAAACTCTATTTAGAGCTACGGAAAAGAATTACAAATGTAAACAAAGACACGCCATTATTAAAGCTTTCTGTATTTAGAAGCAGACGTTCTCGAGCACAAATACACGTTATACGTGGACAAAGCAAACGTCGAAATATCAGTTTAATATCAACCTCAACATTTAATAAATAACCAAGAAATATTGATATAAGTGTATAATATTTAAAAAGTGTAATAATGGTAAATTGAAATCTCTAACAAATAATATGTGAAATTCTATGAAATACATTTGTGTAGTAAGTTTTGCAAAATTTAAAAGACAAGTTTACGTCAAATAAGGAATTAATACGTATATTATTCAATTAAAATATTGGCTCTCTTTTATTAATATAAAAAATATTAAAATATATAAAAATATTAAAAGAAATCGAAATAAAATTTGTAAAACATCTCTGTATTTTTTTTAATTTTGTGTACGAGTTTGATGAACATGTTTGTCTGCTCAATCTCTGAAAAATATATTTATTTATAGTCTACTCTAATTTGTAGCCACTGAAATATACAGCATACAATGTATTCAATGATTATAAATAATTATATTTGAAACATAGGTAATTGAAAGTTAGGTAATCTACTTTCTGTTGTACTTAGATGTATTCGTAAAAATAAAAACACAAAAATAGAAACAAGCTAAATACGAAACAGATAAGTTATAAATGTAAAGATTTTTCTAATAAATTTATATGATAACAGGCTATAGAAACGAAAATCTACAAAAGAAGATGGATAGTTCTTGCCATATTTGTCGTATACAGTGCAAGCAATGCCATGCAATGGATTCAGTACAGTATTATCAACAATTTGGTCATGAAATATTACAGCGTCTCAAGTATTTTAGTCGACATGACCAGTATGATTTACATGATAACGTATATACCTTTCATCTTTCCGGCAAGTTGGTTTCTCGATAAGTTTGTAAGTACATTTTTCAACTTGTAACGTTTATAGAATTCAAAACATTACATGATTAGATCGTGTTAGGATGTGATTTATCTGTTAAGATTTTAAAATATGATGCAATCACGTTTGATTTGTTAAATTAAAAGTATCGCTAAAGGGGATCTTAATTATTTAGATTCTTATCAATATGATCAACGAATGACCTCAAAATAAATCAAAACGGATTTATGGTTACGTAAATGTAACGAGTTATCATTTGAAATGGATTCTTTAAAGATAAAAATTTATTGCTTTAATTTATATTCAAATTTTTGGGGTAGGGGCCCGGGTCGGTAGCTCATTGGCAAAACAAAAAATTGTGGATCTCGTGGTCTGAATTTAAATCTCAGTCTCTACAGATCATACAATCACCGCCTTTAATAATAATAAAAATCTTTTGAAATATTTTAAATAGTTTTTAAAAAATTATAAGAACACATTTATTATCATGAACAACATTTAGGGACTACGTTACGCCGCAATATGTGGAGCTGCGGGCACGACAATAGGCTCGTGGATTAAAGTTTTTAGTGTATATCCGGACGGATTTTGGGTGACATTCGCGGGCCATACCATTGTCGCCATAAGCCAAACGTTTATTCTTTCTGTACCTGCACGATTAGCTGCTGTCTGGTTTGGTCCCGATCAAGTCAGTAGTGCATGTAGTATTGGAGTCTTTGGTAACCAGGTAAATTTAATGTAGAACTACATATAGTGTGTTAAGTTTTTTACAAAGCTTTTTGGCATTTCTAATGATAAATTGAACAACTGAATACTAATCAACTTTTGTAATAGAGTGGGAAACTGCGCTTGCGTACGAACCCACGGATAATTGCATAATATTGAGGGGGACCAACCCCACGAGTGCCATTTATTCAATTTAACAGCAAAATACGGATGCTTAGTATAAGAGATTATGAAGCTTTTATAGGCATGAATATCTAAATAAGGTTATCAGACTTTATTTTGTTATTCGTAAAAATTGATGTTACTGGTATCAGTATTTAAACTGAAGTTTTATACGCTATTATTATTTAAAATGGATTAGACTATAAATACTTCAAAAACACTTTATTAATGCATAATGGGAAGTTAATAGATAACGACAGTTTTAAGTATGTGCAGTTGAAACCTTTTATACAGATTTATAGTTTTTAAATGCTTGTCAACCTTGTCTATAAATTAACTTTATAATTCACGTATTATATCGTATTCAAAACAGACATTTTGCAAATTTTATAACTTTATGAAGTTGAAATATTAATTTATCACTGATTTGTTTCTGTAAATATATTTATTATAAAATATTTATAGGAATAACAGTAACTGAATTATAAGATATTAAACTACCTAAATACAAAAATATTACACCATCAAGTGTTAGTATCAACATCCTTTCGACTCATTTGAATTCAAAGCACATAACTACCGGTTGTTGGCTATACACTTATTTAAGACCAGGAGACAACTCAAGCTCACAAACCGTACAGATTGTAGGGTACTGGTGTCAATTTATAACGTTGATTGCTCAGTAAATTTGTCCTCGTCGTTTTCAATGAAAAGATTGGGCCGTCGAGGAGTTAGCCGCTTATCTAATTTATGAACTTTAATATATCGCATGCATAGAAATGCCGAGAAACAAGTAAAAAATGTGACAATAAATCAAATTTTTAAACAATTACCTTAAAGTAATTATTTTTTACAGCTTGGTATAGCAATAGGTTTCCTCTTTCCACCAATGCTCGTACAAAGCAGTGAAGATAACAAAGTTATTGGTCAAGGTCTCCAACTTATGTTTTATATTGTAGCTGCCTTTACTTCTATTATTTTCGTATTAATACTATTATGTAAGCAATTTTTTACATTAAAGCTTTTAATGCGTCTCCACTATTAGCGAATTTTTCATATGTCGTGTATAAATGAATAACATTAATCACCTACTGCATAACATTTTTATTAAAACATTATTCGAATCATAATATAAAATTTCGTATATATTCAAAATAATAGCTAATAGTGAATTATATAATAAAAATGAAATCTAAAAATCTCCTTATTAGTCTTTAAGGATCAACCACCTCTACCCCCTAGCCCTGCTCAAGCAGTACAGAGAGAAGCCGAAGCATCCGAAAGCTTTTTCCAATCGGTGAAGAGACTTATGACTAATTTGGGCTACTTACTACTTTTGTTGAGTTATGCAGTTAACGTAGGCATTTTCTATGCTATCAGTACGCTACTAAATCCAATTGTTTTAAAACATTTTCCAGTAAGTTTCCATTAAAAAGTTAATTTCTTATCTCACATCATTAAGATTACTGAATTTTCCATATTTTTTTTTTTAGGGCCACGAAATAGATGCTGGCAGGATTGGACTTGCAATAGTGTGCGCTGGAATGCTGGGTTCTGTAGTTTGTGGTGTTATTTTGGACAAAACGCATAAATTCAAGTAAGAGAATGGTTTATTTTTTTATGTTGCTCTGTTCTTAATATAGTTACATAAATATAGTTTAATTAGTCATCGTTGTATTAATTTTTTTCTGATAATAATTATTATCAGTATTGTTGCTTTGATACATCTCGTATTTAAGAGAATCAAATAAAGATCAATTAATAGAAGTTTTACATTTTGTATATTCAATATTTTGTATTGATAATATATGGACTAATCCACCGTACTTTTAACTTTTGAAAACGTTTTTTTACAGTTTTATGCATCTCCGCATTGTGCTGTGCTAAGCACATAAACGGGACATCATCTCTAATTCTTACGTAAAAAATCAGTCCTTTAATCTATATTAGTGTGCCACGCACAGCACAATGCGAATATGCATAAAACTGTATAAATATTTACATTTTCAAAACGTAATCATTTTCATATAATAAGATATCACACAATAATTGAATTAAATAAGAGTATTGCAATATATTTCGCGATTATTAAAAGAAAAACATCTTTTAGGGAGACGACTCTTGGTGTTTATATATTTTCTTTTCTGGGAATGATCATTTTTACGTTTACTCTCGACGTTGATAACATAATCGTTGTTTATGTGACAGCTGGTCTTCTAGGGTAAGAAAACACACTGATCTTTGAATGTCCTATATAAACTATTAAATCACACTTTTTATTCGATGATATAGATTCTTTATGACCGGTTATCTACCAGTTGGTTTTGAGTTTGCTGCTGAACTGACGTATCCTGAACCTGAAGGTACATCGGCTGGCTTACTCAATGCTATGACGCAAGTTTTTGGTGTTGCTTTTACGATGCTATATGGACACCTTTTCAATGTTTGGGGCGACTATTGGGCAAATATTGTCCTCTGCGTTGTACTTTTTGGTGGGGGTATTCTCACGTATATTATACCTAATGATCTCAGAAGACAAAATGCTAAATTCTAAAATGAAAGAGTTCAATTTTAGTCTTAAATTGTTCATAATGATGCAACGCATTCATATCCACATCCAACGATTATTATAGTGGATTTATACTGTTAATCTAGTCACGATAGACAATGAAACAAGCAGAAAGAATTATTTTTAAAGAATATCTCGTGACAATTATTGATGATTTCTTCCTGCATCAGTAAAAATACTTGTTGATAAATTGATATTTTATATTATCCTCAAAGAATTTTTCTTCACGAAAAATGAAGCAGGCTCTTAGCAGTTAGTTAACTTTTGACCAAATAGAAAACATTTTCAAAGAGTGTATTTATTTTGTAGAGAATCTAACATAATGCTTAAATTGATGTAAAATATTATGTTTTCCACCTTCAATATTACTGGTTGTACAATGATTAATTACTTAAACTTCGAAAATAATTGTGTACTATCTGGTTTTAGTTTCTATACCAGATAGAACACAAATACTTTTGATGCGTATTTAAACTTGTTATAAAAATTTTTAACTATTGTTTCTATATGATCATACATTTTTACTATTCATATTGTTATTACAATACTGTTATGGTTATTGTTGGTTTTAGAAATTGTTAGTACAACTTTATTAAGAGTATGTACATATGTATGTATATATATTAAATGGTAAATAATTTTTCATTGTACTATTGGTTATATTTAAAAAGGGAAGACTGTTTTTTTTGACTTTTGTATTCTGTTAATATTTATGAATTAGGTTCCTGAAACAAGGACATTTCTTGTATAACATCTTCATTCGAAGTATTGGAAACAAACTCATATTTTTTGTATTCAATTTTATGAATGAAAGGATATTTACTTTACAATTTCGTTTAATTTGTAATGTTATTTTGCGAAGGTATCGGTATATGTTTAATTTAACGTTTTTCTAAATTCCAATTTGTCTATATGAATTTAAGTTTTTCAATTGTATTAAAAATAAGAAGTAAATAACTTTTCAACTATACTTTTAGTGCATACACGCACATAAAATATCCGTCGACAATAAATAGCACGTATAATTTAAAATAAGGTATCGAAATCATGTAATTATAATAATTATATTATGTGATATGCGATTTTTAATTATTATGAACAATGACTTCGTAAGAAAAAGATAAAAAATATTCTTATGATGAAATTTTTGCGGAGGACAATATTTGACTAGTTTTAGAAGCGCATTCCATAAAATGTCTGTAATATTATGCGTAATATGTATTTATAGCTGTTGGCCTCATATAGATATAAGTAATGTTAAACAACGAATGTGAACATATGAACTAATTAATGAACTTATAAAAGAAACGCAGTCATCAAATAGTCTGATGTTATTCACTATATTCAGTAATATGTAATCAGAAATCTATAAAATTTTGCTAATTGACTAAAGAAGCAAAATTATGTTCATTTGCTATTTCAAGGCCATATTGAAAAATACTTACTCAGAATTGTATAAATTTTAAATATCATAAAAATTAATATTTTTATAAACTGATTTCTACTCTTAATGATGAAAATGTTGAATTAAGGATGACCTTGAATATGAATATTAATTTTTTAGAGTTTATCTACGAGAAATGAAGACCCCTTTCATAGTAAATTTTATAACCATATAACATTTTTTTAAATGAAAACTACGAAAATATTTTTGAAATATTAGTACATTGCATAGAAATAAAAATAACTTTCCTTATTTTTTCTTAGATAATCTTAAAAGAATTTTATGAAAATGTCAATGAACTTTTATTTTATGCAAGTAGTATATTCAAATTGTATTTTAAAGAACTTATAATGAGAAGAAAGTTTGGCTGATATCCAAGTTTCTGTAAAAAAAAAAAAAAAAAATTATGTACTTTTGACTTGCATTTTTGCACGAAATTCAATATTTAAAAATTTTGTATAACACTAATACAGGACAATATAAATTTAAAATAATAGACTCACATGCTAAGTTTCCAGAAGCTAAGTGCCAATTGATTAATAAGTTTTTTTTAAGTATAAGACAATATTAGCTATATAGAAACTAAACTGTAGAATATAGCTATTACTGCATTTGATAGGGTATGATGTAAAGTTGTCGGATATTAAGAAAGTATTAGAATTTATAATAAAACTTTTGCAAACGTAGTAAAGTCTAATATGTATACACGCATGCCGTAAATGCAATCCTTCCTATTTAGACCTGACAAATATCAAGATTAAAATAAAATTTCGTTGATAATAAAATTAGGACCTTTATAAAGAACCATTTTAAGCGAACAGTACTTCTAATAATAATACTGAAATTGAAACTGTGCCATAACATGTTGAATACTAACCGTTACTGAGTAACTGTTTTTATCCTAACTCACGTATAGAATGCATGTTACTGAATTTCGTATTTTTCACCTTTTTGATGACTGCGTTTTTCTTTTATATAATATATAATCCATATCAGAGAATACTCGGAAAAATAATAGAATAATGTTAATTTATTCAAATGAAGAAATATCTAGTATGAACAACGAAGTTCGAATTTACAACAAATCATTGATACGAACTTATAATTTGTGTAATGTTAAATGCAAATCGTGATGAATAAGACATATTGCCTTTATCACTAACATATCTAAAACATTTTGTTTTTATCGATTGAGGACAAACAAAATGATTGTTTTGTAAAAAAAATCTTTCAATTGTAAATCTTTTTATAAAGAAAATAAATTTTCTTTTTATATTTAACTAAGTAAGTCTTAAGATTTCATTTTCTCGTTTATCTTAAAAAAAATGTTTTTATCGATAAACCCTATTTTAAGATTTTACTAAAATATCTGTCCACGAAAGTATATTTGGCATGGTCATAAATAAATTTTGGATTAAAAATGTGTTATGAACTGTGGGATGAATAATTAGCTGCAAAAAGTAAAAATTTAGTTTCTATTACTGTATCTATATTGTATGTAAAATTTTATTTTTACTTTATCTTGTCCGTAAAAGTGACGGTTGTTCACAATAATAGTACATTGTGCAACTAGGAAGTAAAGTTGACAATAATGGAGCTGAAGGCGCCCTCGTGAGCCACTCATCATGCTCAATTATCATCTTGCTAGAAAAAGTCAATTGCTATCTTGTTACACAATAGTACTTTTTTTAATAAGTGCAGGAATATGACCTTTTTTGCAAGAAAACTGGATGGGAGATCGGGTATATCGAGTCGTCATAACGGCCGGAGACTAAGTTCTCTTCCTCGCGCCGTAGCGGGAGTTCTCAAGACGCTCGAAATGCTCAATTTTTCATTCACTTTTCTATGCAGGAACAGGGCATTTTTCGTGCACAGGTTAAAAAAAAGAATTTATCTCAAATGAAAATATACTTTTTGAGATCAATTTAGTTTTTCGTTTATTTAATGTGATATCTTAATAATTTTTTTAAAATTGTTTTGAAATGACGTACTAAACAAGAGCGCGGAATTTACTATTGAAATTGTATTATAATAAGTATTCTAATGGGACCATGTACGGGAAGTGAAAATTATTAAAAATTAGAGATTTGAATATAAATTTGTTTGTATTCATGTTATGTAAATGCAGCGACAGTTATGAATCTAGCTAAGAAAATTTTTAAAATGTTTCGTAATATGTTTTTTCGTAGGAATGAAATTAAGTGATAAGTAAGCATAAATAAAATATTTTTATAACAAGCATGATGTTGTTAAAATATAGTGCAATAAAGTATATACTCATGTGATTGTTTTAAACAAATTAGATAAACAGAATCTATGAATTATATACATTATATTTTTATAGTATATATCAGTTTTAGCGGTTAATAGCCTATAGCAATGATCTTGTAGCTATATGTTATATGTGAAAATATGTAATAAAAATAAATGTGTCAATAAGAATTAAATGTTAAATAAAAGAAATTTTAAGACTTTATTTGCATGAATTGTATTCAATGTTTTGATAATCATTACATGAATTAGTTTTACGGATAATAGCGTCACATCGAGCGTCACACATATTGTATTAAGATTATTTAAATATCTTGTTTTATACTTAGTTTTTGGTACCTATTAACAACAAATTTCTATAAAATTTTTGTACTTTTTATCATTTTATTCTTTATATTGTTTTTGATTGAACGAAAATTTTTTTTTTAATCATTATTAAATTAGTTTGCAAAAACAGTTGCAACGGTTTTAAAAAATTTTCAATTTTTTTTCTAAATTTTTGAAACTAATTAGCAACTAATTAGATAAAAAAAAGTCTTCTTAAGCTTTTATTAATCGGAAAAAATGGCAACTAAAAATATTAAGAAATATAGAAAATATATTCGATTATTTCAATTCTTAGTTTCACTGGTAATAAAAAAAATGAAAATCGCATTTAAATACTACTTTAAATTCTAAATCTGAAGTATGTGCTAGTGTCATCATTTAGGTTAACCAAATTAAATAGTGTAATAATTCCAATTTTAATAAAATTTTAATTGCTTAATATATTCTATGAAGTGTTATACGAAATTTAATAGTGTTTCATGAAGTCAAGATGTTATGTGTACGTTTGCTATATTAGATGTTTGATAATGATGATAGGTTTTCAAATTTGTTTACAAATATCTTACAGATACTGGCACGAGTAGTTGAATTAATAGTCCTGGTTACATTAAGCGGTATTTTCATGACATTGGCTGCATTTGTGAATTTATTGGAATTAACAATAATAGTAACAAACCCAATATTTATCTTCACACTACGTCAAACTAGTAAATTAATGATTGTACGTAAATTTCGAAAATTAAATAAATTAAATTATTCCTTAAAAAATCTATTATTTGCATTAAAATATTTTTAAAGTTATACCTGTATTAAATTAAATCTTTTTTGAAAATGATAGCTGTAACATCGTATAATATATAACTTGTATAATAAGAATAATTAAACTCCACTATCCATTCACAGTATTCAATGAGTGTCACGATCCTGTATACTCGGAGCGCTCTTGGGGCATTAAAATCCGTCGAATCAGCACCGCAAATTGATATTCCACAGACAATAATATCTTCTCAGAGTGATCCAAATGTACCAACGTTCTCAAATTGAATGTATTTTTCGTAAACAAAAAGTAGAAGCAATAAAACAATAAAACATTGAATCAAATGTTTTAATTTTATTTGTCATAAAAATTATATTTTTGAATATTCACAAAATGTAATAAGTAATTTAATGTTAAATAGAAAATGTTAATTAAGATACTTATATTAGTCAAAGATTGAAATTAGTGATTGATGTGATTTTTAATTCAAATAAATATATAACGATATAGAATTTTGAGTAGTTATATAGATATATAATACATATACACGACTTTTCTAACTCAAAATTTATTTAAACCAAAACTATAACTGATAATTACGGAGTACAACGTGAAATATGGAACAAATTATTGAACTGCATTTTATAAATAACGATCATTCCATTGTTTTATTATATTTCGTAAATTCTTAAAATTATAACCATCATCTTAAATATATTAGTTAACTTCAAAATTTCAGTTGAAAATTAAAAAAAAAAAAGAATAATAATAACATAAAAAGGCTATCTTTTAAAGCTAAATGGAAACGTTTATGTCAAGCATTACAAACTACATTCTTGGTTCTGAATATTTGCGTCAAACTGAAAGTATACCTTACCTGAAGACCGCTGGTACTGTTCTTTTAGGATGGGTAATTGTCACCTGCATATGGAACGTACGTTATAATAATCTATCTTTAAACAGTTATTGTAATTAGAAAATACCACTCAGAGTTGTTATTTGTAAAACTATAACATATACATTTTTCCGTTAAATGCGTTGTTATTAATTATACTTGATATCAAACTGAATAGTCTGATATATAGTAAGATCAATACTCTGACAAAAATATCTAATAAAGACATTAAAACCAGTATATTACATATATAAAAATAAAAAATATATATATAAAAAAAATATATATATATTTGATTTTGTCATTAGATTATTTTAGTTCTCTTCGCGCCAGCAGCTGTGAGTGCTTTGGCAGTCTTGATGATTTGTCCAGCAACGCTAGAATGGTTAGTAGATCAAGTGGGACCACCGGTGCAAGGCTTTACGATGATTGCCGCACAAAAATTGAGATCAACTAACCTAATGAACCAGATATTTCCGTAAATTAAATAGTAATGTTATCACACATTGAACATGTGAAACTCTTTTGTTCTTAATAAAAAGTTAGTCTAACAGTAATCCGTATGAAATAATGCAATAATGAAAGACTATATGTAAGCACTCATTTTGTAATATATGCAACAGATTGCTAACAAAGAAAGTCATTTTCTTAGCATTACCTTTTCGACCTCTTTTTTAATCCTATATCTTTTATTCATCAAAATACGTAGTAGTGAAGCTGGAGAAAAAATAAGTATATCAAAATAATACGAAATACGAGATAGTTCTACATTAAAATTTCATAAGCAATTATTATTTTATAATATTTATTTCTTAGTGTTATCTATATACGTAAAATTTATTATTTACATAAAACGTCCTTTATTATATGTTATTTCAGAATATTATTTCTAAAAATTTTTTTCTGTGTAGTAAAATTCTTATGACCTAAATTTTATGTAAAACTAAAATATATTACTAAATATACTCAATTATCCTTTCGTTCAATAAATTTTGTTATAAAAATTTTAGGTGAACTGAGTACACAGTAATACAATCTAAAAAAGTTGAAAACAATGTATACGAGGCGTAAAAAAAATCATTCATTTTCCAATAAAAACTAAAATGTTTATATTAAAAAACAATAAAATTTGCATTTTAAAATAAGCAGTTATTTCTGTCTGTTATTGTGGCAACCATACAATATTTTATTAATACTATAAAACTCTGAATGCCTTTAAAGTATCATGGAATGGGCACAGGCTTTTATTTATTGTACTTTGACTCATTGCGAAAGTTATTTATAACATTTATTCACGTAGGATACGACGTCATTCATTGCGAATCTGGCGCAGGAACATTTTATAATACGCACTTTATTTGCTACTATCAGCTTTTTTAAATATACATTGCAATTTGCATAGTTATATAATTTACATTTTATGGTAAATTGGCAAAGTCGAGCTTTAAATAAAATTTTTAAAACTCACGCAGTTTTTCAACAAATATTTTTGCTGATATTTTTAACAGGAACAGCAGTAAATTTTATTAGGAATCAATTTAGTACGAACACAATACTTCGCAAAAATGTAAGAAAATGCTTTGTTTTCATAATAAAAAAGATGCTCAGTATATGTAATGTACGAATGCTTTGAAGATAAAACATGAAAAATGCTTCTCGAGTATAATTAATTATATTTCGCGACCACACTACCACAAATTTCCGAAATTCGTCTTATATTAAGACATTAAAAAGTATTTATTTTAAATATATTTTAAACACATTTTTATATTAATATATATTATAGAAAAAATAATACGCTACTTAACAAAATGAAACACTCACTTTCTTATTTCCTGCGGTATACGATTACTTAAATGTATATAACCCTTATATTTAAGTGATTTCCAATTCAAGTCTCAAAAAAATAAGGATTGCTCTGCTTTGATTGCTTATTAAAATCTGAGGTATTCGTTAAACTGCTTAATATGTAGAAAAACAAACATTTGTTCAGACCTTGTTAGCCTTTATATGAAGTCGCCGTCTGATTTTTACTGTGGAGAAAAAGGGAAAGAGAGAAAAGAGAGAGAGAGAAAACGTAGAGAAGAGAGATAGCGCTCGAAAGAGATAGGTAAGGAAATAGAAGAAAGGGAGAAGAAATTAAGGGAGATAGAAAGAGAGAAGGTGGAAAGAGAGAGTGTGAATATAGTTTAGATACAAAAGCACCTAAATATTCTTTAGTAATGAAATAGGCATTATCTATATCTTGGGGTGGTAATTCTATCTTACATTAGTTGCACTTTTAGAATACTATTTTAGACAAAATTAGTATCTTTACTTTGATTACAATCCTATGCATACTAGAACCTATAAAAAAAATCATGAATAAAAGATGAATTTAAATTTTATTGAGACAATTTTTTGTCTTTTTTAATTAAAGAAGATTAGAGAAAAGTAAAAATTAAAGATCAAGTTTTTGAACAAAAAATATGTTGATGATAGTACATATTATATTTATCATTAATTTGGTTGAATTCTTATGTAAACTAAAAAAATGTTGTCATGGGAACAATAATAATCAATATAAAGTAGTTCTATTCAAGAAAATAGATTAATCAAACTTATGTAAAATATTAAAAGTTGTTAGATGTCTTAGTATAAAAATAACATTGTATATGATATTTTAATACAATGAAATCTTTTCATACTATATACATAATATAAATCGATTTCACGCATTAGTCTAATATCTTTATTTGAAGCAATATTATGTATTAGTCTATGTTTTATTCGACTTTGCCAATTAATCCTGATAATATGGCAGCATAATCAAAGAAAAAATAAATTAAAATTTGTGAACAATTGTCGCATAACTTGAAAACAAGTGTATTCCTTTTTTTATTTAATAACATTGAATGAGGAATCTAATACCTTCGCACTCTTTAATTAATTTTGCTGTTCCTAATTCTATCACTTAAACCGCATGTAATGAAAATTATAAATTCTTTGTTATAAAATGAACTAGATTTCTTGATCGAAGATGGTTGTATCTTATGAAGAATACAAGTCTTGCAAATATCACAACTGTAGAACGCGAGACATTATAATTAAAATTCTGTACATTATTTTAAGGAATAGATATATTATTACTATCGATAACTATCATTTAAGAACACTGGAATATTTGAATTTAATTTTTTCACGACCGATTTTTACTTCCAGGTCCTCAAAAATTTTAAAATGAAATTTTGTTTATCATCATAATATTATATTATGATACCAACCAAAATTCGCCGTTATCAAGCATAGTGACCCCATCGATTATTGATCTTTGCATAAATTTATTTACCAATGAAAGAATACTTGGCAAATAAAATGTTACAATAAACTGGCAATTCTTGTAAACTAACATACGATATAATGCATGGTGGACGGCTATAAACGTTTGTTGAGATTTGAGTACTTATGTCTGCTAAGTATACGGCCGTCAAAAACTTTACTTGGAAGTCAATCAAGTCGAAATTACTGTATGATTTTATCATCAATATCAAAAACAAAAGATAAAAAAAATGGAAGGTATCATAACGGAAAATACGGAATAACTTATTCATTTCTTTGCGATTGGTCAACTTTTTTGGCTCGTGATATGCATTATTTATCACGTATAGTACCAGCCCAATTTTCATTTAGACTTCTTACATAAAACAATACGAATTCACACGTATACATACGGTTCGTATTTACAATCTATTTACAGGAACGTAACGCTACTGGCGCTACTCCATTAAAATCTCACTTATCACAATTTTATACACATGAAATTATCGACAGTAGACATTGGACATTGCGTTAATCACATTGCAATAAAAGGGGTATACAACTTTATTTGATTTTTTGTTTTATTATTTACATTTAAAATTGATTAGTGACACTAGTTCAATTTTCTTGGCATTGCTTTAATTAAATTTTAGATTCTGGTTAAAAGTTTTCATGATTTTATCGAAAATAACAAGTTTTGTATAAGTTGTATTGAATCTGATGTATTGAAACTATAAAAAATAGATTAAGTGTTATAAAAATTGAAGTGACAATATAAATTTTATGGTTTTAAAAAATGTTAGAATAGAGAAATTTCATATTGCTTGCTGTACCCCTTTAGTTGCACTTGATTGCTTCGTACAAGCTTATTTACTTGCAATAAACGTTGAATAAAGCATTTTCTTTTTTAAGAATATCATTGTTTATGCATTTATGACGTTTTTCTTTTCGTACGTGATTTATGTACAATAATGTTTTACCCAAATAAAATCGAATTCAAAACACTAGTTGATGAAAACGTTGTTTTTGATCTCGAAAGAAATATAAATATTGTAAGTTTATCTGCCATTAGTCACTGATTTATATAAATTTGAAATAAAAATTTTAACTAAATTACAGTACTTTCACCTTTCTCTTGATTCAAGGTATAAGTATTTCTCAAAAATGAAATCAATATCGCAAAAAGAATATTTATGGCATGCGAGCCATGCGCATGGCATAAGTAATACTGAGATACGCGATTAATCTTCATTTGAAAATACCGTAAAAATTCAAAAAACAACGTCTCTCAACCAATGCTCTTTCACATTTTCGATGGTTTTTAGGCAGAGGTTCATGTTTTATTGGTGTTTTCACTAGCGTCGTTTTGTTTTTTTTTTACTCGCCACTTACAAAGTTTTTACTCCGTTATTCGTATATTAACTTTTTAGGCTTTATTTCTTTTTAACTACAGCATCTCCGCGAGGAATAGATAACTTGGCTCATGTTAAACAGTCACCTCCTCGGAGAATCTCGACTTGTCGTCAAGATTAATGACAATTGCATGAGTCCTAGCGTGACCCGATTTATTCCTATTTCGATCTTTAGATTGTTCATCGATATTTTTCGTTATGAGGAGCTCTTGAGTTTTAACATTTGTCGTGTTCTCGTCCTTATCGCCGTCCTTCTTCTTATCCTTATCCGAGCATATACTCTCTTCCTTTAACTTCGATTTATCCTCGTCCTTTTCGCTCTCCGCCTTCTTGTCCTTCTCCTTTCGCGCATCGCTCGCTTTATTCGAGTCGCTAATTATAACGTTTCGCTGCTCGTTGTGCGAACAATCGATACACTTAGTAACTTCGGTCTTTCTCCTAGAACAAATTCAAGTCTCAATGTTAATAAATAACATCAAACATCAAATTGTCTAATAAAAAATGTTGAGAAATATTACCTGATCGACAACGAAGAATCCTTGCTCGACTCCTTCTCTTGTAACGACCAGGATATCGGATGAATCGTGGAAACTTGCGTCTCTACGCGGTTGGCAGCCTCTTGCATCGCCACTATTTTTTCGAACAACTGCCTATTACCTAAACGTGCATTTTTTTCTTTCAGCAATTCTAACTGCGTGTACAATCTACGAAACTCCTCCTGAACCATACGAAAAAGAATATGTTTTCTAAGTGCACGGAAAACATTGTTAAATACAACACTATAGAGGGATAATTATATAATATTCACCATCATTCCATCGCTATCTTCGGTTAAATTCGCTTGATGCAGAGAAATGGAGTTCGTTTGGTTGCTCGTGGCTGGCGCGCGGCAAGTTTTGCCGAGGAACTTGCTCGTCGTGCCGGCAAGTTTGCCATTCGTGTCATCCTTGCCGCCTCCCCGGAATACGACGTAAGCCTTTCAATTGAGAAAAGAAGAAAAGTATAGGAAATATTTTTCTCATCGATTTAATTAATGCATAGCATCGAAAGTTGTTGACACTCTATATGCACTCCAAGTGCTCAGTTCGGGCAGTTTGGAAAAGAAACTTGCCAATATCAGAGAACTTTGTTGGACCTAATTAAATAGGTCATTTTCATCTTTATTTTGCGCGTCTATATAACGTTAACGTGTAACTCGTTAAAAGAGAGAAATTTCACTTAAATATTTTTATAATTAACTTGTTTTTCTTTCGTATAACGTTTACCAGTTATTTGAAAAATACCGTTGTAAATTCAACAAAACTTTCGTCAACTAATTCTCCCAGTTCACGTTCAATTAAAATAAAAAAAAAAAATAATAATAATAAACGGGCCACACATGTAATAGTAAATACGTACTCCGTAAACATTATATCATTCGACACTCAGCGCGCTGACATTCAATACAACGAATAATTTAGCGATCTCTCCCCCTCTAGACAGGGTAAAAGGGCGTGCAAATGACAACCTGTTGGGTTTCGTACGTGCTGCGAAAGAGGAAGAGGGGAAGTGAGAGACGAGGACTACTAAGTTAGATTTTCCGGCCGCGCGTGCACAGGTATATATTCAGGGGCGCCGCGCGATGATATCATCCCGGCCGCGACCGGTTCGAAGGACAGCATGAAGTCTAGTCGTGCGGCAGTATGGCGCGGACACGCAGAGGGCCAAGATTACGTTCAAGGCAACGTAGTGTATTAGCAAGGGGGGTATGATGTATACGTGCTGCAGAGCTACCGTGGTAAACAATAACGCGGTAAGTAAGTGCCAAAGTAGGACGGACCGGATTATTACTTTTGCTGAGCGCGCGAGCACGCGAAAAACTAACGAGAAGGGGGAGATGCGGAAGTTAAGCACTTGTGCAGTCGGATTCATCGATGAGAGGGGCAGGGGGAGTGAGAGACTTACTATCGTAAGTCGACCTATTATAAGTTCTGAAAAACAGCGAACTGCGCCTCTCTCGACCCTCTGCCGCCGCGCCGAACCAGCGTATTGATTTCACGGCGGATTAACGTAAGTAACTGCATTATGTCGATATATATAGGGAATGTACTCTGTCATAAAATTGCACGCTCGCTCGGTGGTGTATATATGAGCTTTTTTGTACGAGCAAAGCATTCTTTTTTAGTGGCATGAATCTTTTGTGCACCCTGTATTCGCATCGCAGAGTATTTCTCGCAGGCCGTGAAAAATTAAACGCTTGGTAGATAAGTAATGAAAATAAAAGGGGCACTCGCGTATGCCGTTTGAATTTAATATTAAAAAAGGTTGAAACAGTGTTTACGGAATTAAGGTGTTGCTTTTAAGTTTAGCATACAATTTTTCAATTTGAATATTATATTGGTAGAGGAAAAGGATAATCATGTTGACACACAACAACTAACGTACTACTTTCACCTGACCGTTCAATTGTCCTGTTTAAATATTAAAATGGTTGAGGGGAGGAAGACTGTTTGCACATAACTAAAGCACTTTCTGAAGTGGTCGCGCCGTGAGTTTTTCTATTATATATATGCAAGACTGCCGGCCTTTGTTGTTGTTTCAAGAAACTGACATATATACAGATGTCATAATAATCGAAACAATATAATATAAGCACTCATTATTTATACGATTGAAAAAGGAAGAGCTTTTAACTTGAAAAGTTTCGCGTTTCGTGCAGTGAATCGATGCAGATTATTTTAGCGAACGAGTTCAGAAGTTAGCGCGTGTCAAGTATATAAGTGGTCTGATTTACGCATGACGGATATTTAAATATCGATGTTATATGTGCTCAGCGCTGGGAGAGAAATAACTCATTTCTCGTTTTAGAACTGTCTGACGTAATTATTCTTTTTGCATATGCCCTCGGCATTGGCAAATTTTGGTTTGAAATATGTTTACAAGTTATATAGATGTAAATATACGTTTATTTCTTACCTTACTCCCAAAAATGAGTCCGAGTAGGAGAGTAACGGTAAGTTGTGTGTGGCAGAAAAATATGATGTAAAGTAAATCTGGATTAGCTGGAGACTGCAAAAACAACCTGTAAAACATTTATTCGAACGTTTTTTATTAACCACAGTAATGAGCAATTAATTGTTCAACTGTCACTAGTAAGCAGTAAAAATACTAACATGGATACGTTTAGGAAGACTGATAAGAGAAATTCATTATAAATAGCCATAGATATAAAGCGACTTTCATTGAATTCGGAAGGTGCTTTTCTTACTACGATGCACAATCGTATACCCCAGACTAGAAACATTACTTCCACTGAAACCAAAGAAGCAATGAAGAAAATTATATCTTAAATTCATCCAACGGTCTGGGCAACTTGTGAATGCGAACGTTAACTTACGTATGGTGAAACTATGGTCCCACCAGTCAGTTCGGCATAGATAAGCTTTTAGGTCGTCGGCGGTACGGCCGACAATGACGACCGGTGGCGCGACTAGTGTACGTATTCCCAAAAACACACTGAATATTGTTACAATTATCCCTAGACGCTTTAGCAAATTGCCGTCCGTTATTTTGACCGCCTTAGCTGAACGCACACGGAATATTACGGATATCCTGCAAACGTACAAATTTATCTCAGTTATTTCCTCAGATGTATGTCAATTTTTCAGAGGAATTTAAGTCAGGAAAATTAAATATGAAACAAAATTATGATAATGATATCGTAAAGTATAATAACAAAGTTAACATCTCTAAAGGTATGTAAGTGATTTTTCGGTAGAACCTGGTACAAGTGTTAGTGTGTAGCTAAAATTATCTTATTGGATGAAAACTATATACTGATAAATCTAGAGCCAGAGGGTAGTTAACTTTGGTATCTAATGTCATTAGAAAGTCTTACGATCGTGTTTGATTGACAAACTGACCGTCGATTGCCGCAAGCAATATTGGACAGTTCCTACGTATCAGCACTAGGTAAATCCTGATGACGTACCACTTATTCACGGAAAGTTATTTTATCAAAATTTATCTACTTCAAAAGTAATTTTAAAGGAAAATTAAAGTTTTTTACTTGTTCATTTGCTAATATTTGAGGACATTCACAAAAAAGTTTCACTTATGACGGCCTCAAAACAGGGCAGACTAAACGAAAAAAAATCATGTACATTAAATTAAAAACATCTTTGCGACACATTTTCTTAAAGAATGAAATTTTTTATGAAAATGGCAAAAAAGTCTTCTTCTTTGAATCTCAGCCATTGAACCCAGAAACGTCTTACAGCAAGTTTAAAAAAATTGAAACTAGAAAGAAAGAACTTTGACTTTCGCATTTGAAAATTAAAAAAATGTAGATGCCGTCGATTTGTGTAGTTTTATGCCTTTTCAACGTTCAACTTTAAACTTCTATAACTTTTGAATGAATCAACATTTTTTTAATTTTCAAATGAGAAAGTCAAAGTTCTTTCTTTCTAGTTTCAATTTTTTAAAACTTGCTGTAAGACGTTTCTGGGCTCAATGGCTGAGGTTCAAAGAAGAAGGCTTTTTTGCCATTTTCATAAAAAATTTCATCTTTAAAAAAATGCTTTATAATATGAGAAAGTAGCAAACCCGCGGCCTGAAGGTGTACCTTTAAAAAACAATTTGACCTTTTTTGAGGCTGCCATAAAGGAAACCATTTTGTGAATTTTCTCATATAGATCAAGCTAGGTATGAAACTCATAAATAACAATTAAATCATGTATGTGAACTCACCTCCACGTTTTCAGCATCAAAGCACCATAGGTCAACGAAAAGCCTATCTCTCTGAGCCAAACACGTACAGTACATGTTATAATATTTGGTTGCGGATACATCACAATAGTCTAAAATAATAAATTAGTAATTCACATTTCCGGGGTAGAAATATAATAAAGTTTTATTAAGTAGTTCAGTGTATAATAAAATAATGATTATGAAATCGATCTTTCGTCATTTACGAAAATATATGAGGGATTAGTAATGTATTGATTATTCCACAAAATAATTTTACTAGCAATAAATACATGAACACATTCAATTTATACTATATACTTACAGTGCAATAAATAAAGAACGCTCCAAGAACAATAACACGCAATAAAACTGGACTTGCAGCACGAACCACCTAAAAAGCGTTATAAAAGAAAATTCTTAGAAAAACCTCCAAATGCATAAATCTAATCGCACTTATAATAAGGCTCTCAAAATGAAACAAACGTTGAAACTTAAAATTAGTGTACGTACGGGATAATTTACGCATAACAAGGATTATAATTTATTCTCAGCAGGTTTCAAAGTTTCAATAAAAGAAATATTTTCTTTCGTTAGAGTCTAATTTGAATTTCGCAAAGTGTAGAGTGCAGAGAAGTTACCACTTTGAAATAAATCACAACCTTCAAACATAATTTTTCGGCAAATTTAGCGAAGTGTAGTATTTCTTGAACGATTAATCGAGCAAGACAAGGTTAACACACTTACCTTGACTCACTGAATATAGATTGGGCTAGTTAATACCACGCAATACTTCCAAGACTGTCTTTTTTTTTCTTTAAACGCAAAATCTATTGTTTCCCATTATCCGCTTCCTCGTAAAACCTCAGAATTTATGTAACGCGGGATATACAATACTTTATGCGCATTATTCTCGAATTTAACCAAAGCCCGTACATTCGTTATATAAGTTCAAATCACGCGGTACCTTTTACATTCTTTTATCTTTTTAAGGAACTTTTTGTCAGTTACAAACGCACTTCCATACTATATATCATGTTCAAAATACGTGTTGAACTCACCTTAACATTGCCATATTTCCACGTAAAAAATACAACTACTGGTAGGCATGCTATTACACAACACTCCAGTATTAAAATAGCAGTTCGCATCAACCAATTGAGAGATACTACGCAAGGTGAATCGTCCTCGCAGGATTCACAACCCTCGGCACAAGGCAGACATTCAAAAACTCCGATAACAGAGTACTGACTTTCTCGGCCCTAAAGCAAAAAATAAAACACGAAAATTGCCTTTGTATAGAAAATACAATCGAAAGTTGCAATACGTGGAAAATCCCAATTTCTATAGAAATTTACCATCATGAGCTTTTCGTACTCTTCTTCTATAACGGTACCATTGTAGTACCGCTTTGTTGACTTGGTGTCGGGGTAATAGAAGCCTCGCTTGCAAACACATCTGTAACTTCCTCTGCGAAATCCTAAACCAGAAATAGCGATGCACTGGAACAAAAATGTAACCGTAACAAAGAATAATATAATTATTGAAAAAATAATAATGATTACATCAAAGAATAACTTAAATGCCGCTATCAGGTCATCTTGCGTAAGACTCTTAGAACTAAAGCTTTAAGCTGCTTAAGAGAAAAACTGAATAAAATGAATATAAACCATAATAATAATAATAATAATTAAATATTATACGTATGCTTAATATCGGCTTTGTATATACATATATAACGTAAATATGCGTTCCGTAAAACCTAATTGTATAGTTATTTTCTAAAAAGAATAATACGACTGAAAATATGCGTTATTTTTAAAAGTCATGAATACCTCTGTTGTCCTTTTCTTGCACTTATCGCTAGCAGCAAATATATTTAGCTGCATAGATCCTGGTGGCAGTGGACATTGATCAATGTCTACTCTACGGAGATCAATATCGATACCACTAGTTCCTCTGTAACCACAAATTTTTAAGTTGACATGCAAATACAAAAAAATTTAGCCATTGCCCCTCGGCTTTAAATACAAAAGCAGAAACTCACTTAAAATAATAAGTATCGTTTGCATAACCAAAAAACGGGACAGTGTAAGTTAACATCCAAATATTTCCTCCCCCACAATCGTAGTAAGGCTTCGACCATCGTCCGTCCTCGTATCGCACAGTTAGAATTTCATCTTCCATTCGCTCTGTATGACTGCTATCATTGTGCGTGTAGGTATGATAACCTGAAACAGACACGAATTCGTTTTTATATTTTTTAATTCAAACCCGCTGCAAGGAAATTCAATTTTTTCGAAATTCAATTTTTTGACCAAACAAAAAAGAAATTGAGAACTTGATGTTTTGTGTGCAGGTAACATAAGGTTTCGTTTTTACAAATAAACGTATCTGATTTAACTACATAATACTGTTGTAACCTGTAATATACACATACATACGTGTATGAGAAATCGATTAAGCTCTGTTTTGTTAATGCCAACCTTATAATACACATCCGATAGGTCAATAGGATTGCGCTTTACATCGAAAATAGGATTTAATAAGATTTAACGGATTTCTCAATATAGGATTCACAATGGACACGTCACAATTACCTCAATTTATCTCTCATTTTGCATTTCCTGCTCGAATAGCGTATCGATAACGGAAAAGCTTTTATTATTTTTCGATATTGCTCGAGTAAAATTCTATCCCACTGTCGATACATATGCGATTGCATGCATTATTATGACTATTCCCTGTTTCTGTTGAGTAAAATGACAAGGAGCCAAGGATTTAAACGCAGCTCATGATTTTAACTAAGTGCTCTAATAAACTGTGTCACGCGATGCCAACATTGTGTGAAGAACGGCATGAGAGGTGTTAAACTATTTCAAAAAGATTATATAATCTATATATTCCCTTCAAATTTCGTATTAAAAAAGACAACATTTTTATCGTATAATTACGAGTATGTTTTACGATTCGATAACGGTTGCTTACAAATTTTTTCAAGCTCAAATTATCAAGTCGTGTATTTCTGTTTCTCTAGCATTACGCTTATCGGAAATCATGAGAACTTTACATTTCACGACAAATTGCTGAATGTAGGTGTACAGAAATCTTTGTTAGATATCTTTCGTAAGATAGTATTGATTCTTAATTCAGACTGATTTGGTTTAATGATTAATGATTTGAAAATAACTTTTTATAGGTAGATCTGTAATAATAGATTTGTCCGAACTTCAGATCATGGAATTATTTATGTAACTATTTCTGTTCAAGCTAAGAGTAGCACTCAAATCGATAGTAAAAGAATATACCATTTTCCATCATGATACTTGTTATTTCAAACGCCATTTTAAACTACTTTTTCAAATAAATGGATTTATTTCTATGTACATGTTCTATTAAAGTTAAGCGGTAAGATTATATTAGACTTTGTAAGTAAAAGAATATTAACATTTTTATCTCGTCCCTAGTAGACTTTATACAATGAAATCCTCTAATCTTTTAATACCAAATGTATGCTTCAGGGTGTGTTTAAATAAGATTATCATAGAATGAGTTCATCCTGGATAATTTTACTTTCAGTGCATAGATATACCAGCAATATTTATTTAGCATTGCAATATTTTAAAGCTGAAAAAAAACTCTAAATAACGTAAAAAAATATATATTGAAAGATCAAGTGCTGTTAAGAGAATGATTATATAATGTAAAAACATAATTTTCCTGTTCCAGGAATGGAAGGAAATTGCTCTTAAAGTGGGTTTCATTTTATCGTATTTCTCCTAAGGTTACATTCACACACGCGACACCAAGTTGTCAATAAGTAGATCTTTTGATGGAAAATGTCAAACTACATCGAACTGTGTCAGACTTGCACTAGTCGTGTAAAATTCTGAGTAAGACATTTAAGTACACTTTGACACAGTTTGCCGCACGATTTGCCACAAAAATAATTTCTGTCGCGGAACTTGTGAAAAGGTTTATTTCTGGATTGTTAACAATAATTCTACTTTTATATTATCAAGAAAAGGTAAATATGAGAAATACATAAACATAAATTGACAATGAGGCATTCATGAAAATGAAATAAAGTTGTGCTTTTGTAATTAAATCGCTTTCATTTATCAAATGTTGTAGTTTCTATACGTTTAATATGCACAAAAGGTTCCATTCAAAAGAATATTTACTGTACTTTTCAAGTGCGCATGCACCGTGTGAATTTTAACGCTTGTGTATATTATTTTCCTAAGGTTTGAATACCACGTTTAATTTGGATGTATTGTTGAAGTAAACCATTATTGATACTAATTAAACTATATCATAAAGTTGTTAAATTACACAAGAAGCCGTAAAACGAACGATAACTTTAAATGTTTGAAAAATGTAAAAACACGAACAAACAACTATGTTGCTGAAAACAAGCATCAGCTGAACTACCTTTCTCGCTTATAAATCCGATCATCTCCTACATAAAAAATTACTTTCCGATAACCAACTTGAGCCATTACTCCCTGACCTTAATAATCTATAAATTTAATTCTTTTAATGGACGGCGCTCGAACACGCCTTCGTATCTCGCGTTTCCCGCGCTATTTTCGCTAAATTCCAAGAGTGTCTGTTTTTCCAATCGGCGGTTTTTTTTTCAATTGTTCGCAGCGCGCTGAATATATACGTGCACACGTATGCGCGCGTAACAGTAAAAGCTTCAATTAGATAGACAAACAAATGAATCGAGGTGACCATAGATAAATGCTTTTACTGTAAACTCTGTGTGATATAGAGAGAGAAAGAGAGGTAGAGAGGGGACAAAAGAAAAATTTATCGCCGCACGTTATGTAGAGGGTGCGGTGTGGCAACTCTTGGGCGACTAACCGAGCAAGCAAGCAAGCAAGCAAGCAAGCATCATTATTTAAAAGCGAGAGTTCAGCATACCTACTCCCCGCGCTGCCCCACTAATATATTATTCAGCAAGATTTTCAAGAAACGCTTATACTCCATTAACTATTTGCGCGAAATGCGACACACGTTAAGCATAAAAGTGCATTTACAATTTGCGTTTCCCATTACTCACGTTCTCGAGAGCTACCGTGCGCTTATATATTATACGTTCTCCTCCATCTATACATATATATACACATACATATAGCGAGAGACAAACGCGCGTCAATGATCCTCCCCGCAGTAATAGATTCTTATCGCCCGCTGGGTTCTCTCATTCGCCCTTATAATATTTCAGCCATCAGCGCGCGAGATCAAATACCAATTCGCCTACTCCGTTCCCTCTCTCTCTCTTTCCCGCGCGTCATTTCTTATCTCCATCAGCAGCCTCTCTTCCTTTATACACACACGTACAGCAGCATCGAGTATTCTATACCCCGCACCGACGACAAACGAACCTCCGCAAATCAATCGACGCAAAGCTCCTCTTTCACCCTCCCTTCCTATCGCTATTCAAAGCAGCAGCGGCAGCCCCACTTTCCTGAAAAGCTCCTTATCGCGCGATTAAGCACCGAGTGAGTGAGAGCGCGCGTGGCCAGGTACATCGTTAAATAATCCATCTCTCGCGTGCGCACGATTCGGTGTCTCCTCTTCCCTCCGTCTCGAGCACGCGTCTCTCTCATCCTCGTCCACTCGAGCAGTCATCGAGAGTGCCCATCCCACCTCACCCCCCTTCAGGGGATAAAAGCCCGCGCAAGTGATGTGCCCCCCTCTCTCCTATATACCTATATGAAAAATCGAAGGTGATGAGTCGAGCTCGCTATTCTCTCTCCCGCTCGCGCACTGGCATTGAGCTACCGTATAGAGGCATCTATCTGCATGGGACTAGGGGCTATATGTGTCATGATGTGTGCGCGTGCAGATCTCCGGCGTGTATAGAAAGCGGAAGTCGCACAGGGGGATAGGTACGCAGTCGAGAGAGAGAAATTCAATTGTCGAGCTTGATGGAAGCTCTGCGCCCGTCAAGTGCGAGAGGGCTGCAGAGCATTGTTGCGCGCTCGGATGAGAGAGAGAGAGAGCGCGAGCCTGGCAAAAAAGGTAATCGCGGAAACGCTCTCATCGATTGGTGCTCTAAGGTGAGGCGGCAGCGGTATAGCGCGGGGCGGAGAGCACCAGTACCTATGACGGGGGGCGGAGGGGGGCAGTTGCGAGCGGGTCACATCGATCTGAGAGAGTAGCAGCACACACGCACTCACACACATGCATGTACAGCGACTCTCGTTCTTATTAAACGCGAGTCCGAGAATCGCAAGCCTATAGGATTTATCGGTATACATATACATAGCCCATAGCAGAGAGTGGCATACCCCGGCTGAACTGATTGTAGCTGGCGATCCGCCTCTCGGCGTTCTTCCGCGCTCTGTAGAACCACTCGCTGCTGTTGCTCAGGTACTTGTACTCGACCGCGAGGTCCTTGACGAGTATGCCGTCGTCGTCCTGCAGCCGGTGGGCGAACGGGCAGTAGAGCCAGCGCTCCTTGTACTGCAGCTTGTCGTAGCAGTTGCCGGCGGCGAAGATGTCCTCGTCGAACTCGACCATCGAGAGGACGCTCGCGTGGAGCAGGTACTCCGAGGAGGTCATCACCTCCGGGGCGTACTTCCAGAGCCGCGTGAGCATGTTGGCCCGGTTGACGGCGAGGTTCGCCTCGAGCCGGAAGCGCTCCTGGGCGTACTGGTCGACGACGCCCTCGCCGAGGTTCAGGTCCGTGCCCGCGGTGCAGTTCTCGCCGAGCAGGTGCTGGTTCTCGATTATGCGCAGGAAGCGCGTGACTATGTCCACCTGGCCGCTGCCGATCGCGACCGCGGCCGTCGGCGGGCCCGCGCCCGGGGGCCGCTCGCTGGTGGCGTTCACGTCGGCCTCGGCCGCGAGCTCGAGCCCGCCGCCGGCCTCGGCCTCGTAGTAGTCGGCCGCGCTGGCGTTCCACTCGGCCAGCTGCAGCCTGTCGGCCGGCTGCAGCAGCAGCAGCTCCGGGAAGGAGAAGGTCTGGTACTCGGGCTGCTGCTCGGGCTGCTGATCGGGCTCGGGCTCGGGCGCGGGCCGGCTCTTGGGGGCCCGGTTGCCGCCGCGCGCGCCCAGCCTGCCGCGCGAGCGCCCGTGCCGGATCTGCGCGGAGGGGCCCTGTTGCGCCTCCGCCGGGGCCGGGGACGGCTCGCCGCCGTGCTCGCGCAGTCTGCGCTCGATGAAGGACGGCCGCTGGTTCTGCTGGTGCCGGGGGGCCGCCGCCAGGAGCTCCTCGTCATCCTGCTCGCCAGCACTCGCCGGGCCGGGCACGACGGCCAGCAGCAGCAGGAGGCCGACGAGTAGCTGGCCGCTCGGCTGCCGCCTCATGCTACAACGGCGGCAGCATAATCCGAAATCGTCGCGCGGCGCCTCCTCCGACTCCTCCTCAGCTGGGCTGCCGAGTAGCAGTAGCCGCCCGCGGCGAGGGGCTCGAGGGCATGTCTGCACAAGACAGCCTGCACAGCGCCTCTCGCTGCTGCTACTTTCTGCAGGCGCGCGCACCGCCCGCAGAGACGGACTGAGACTGCCGTGTCAGCCTGGGCAGCAGCAGCAGCAGCAGCAGCCCATTCACGCGTGCCCTCTCTCTCCCTCTCGCGCCGCGGCTGCTCTGCGGCGGCAGCGCGCATGCCCCGGCAGCCCCGAGACCTTCGCCTTTGCCCCTGCCAGAGCGAGCGAGAGGGAGAAAGCCACCCCCCGTCAGCCGACCGTCTTTTCGCAGCCCGCGTGCGATGCATCAAGCGCGGCCGAGCGGCCGAGCGAGCGAGCGTCCAAGAAGGAGGGCTTGAATTATTGCGATACTGTATACGTGAGCGCATGACTCGAGTCCCCCTCCGCCCGCGCAAGCGTGTGGATTCCCTTCAATTAGCATGCAGCCCCGAGGCCGAGTTAACTGCTCTCCCTCCCTACTCTCGGCCCGGGGGCTAATGGATGGACGACGACACGTACGTGTGTTTGTGGGTATTAGTATGCGATACTTCACTCCCTCGAGACTCTCTCTCTCTCACCCTGTACACAAGAGGACAGTTTAATGATCTCACTCGAGTGGTCGCATCAATCCGCGCGCGCGCCGAGTTCTTCTTCTTCCTTGATGGCTGTATTATACTCACTCTGTCGCGCGCGCGCGTGTGTGAGCGGCACAACGAACTCATTCTCTCTCTCCCTGGCCCCAGTATATACCGAATATACGTGTAACGAGCTTTCCTTCCAAGCTCGTACATATATGTAAGTCAGCTAGCGGTGGATGTGTGCGAGAGAGTGATGGAGAGTTTAGAAGTCACGAGTTTAGCCCCGAAATTCGTGCTGCGGCCTTGGATATATGCAACAGATATACAGAGTAATCGGTTACGCTAATTTTAACGGCGGGGATCGATATTTTTCAGCCGATCGCTATGTATATGCGCGCATATAAGCTCGCGGCGCTCTTGGCAATTTCAGCGACGCGCGCGCGCGCGACTTTATGGCGGTCCTATCTCGCGGCTTGTTTCCGCGAGGAATATATAAAGCGTACAGGATGTATAAACGTTGGATGGTATCAGTGAGCGAATTATTTTAACGATCTCTCGACGCTGCTCTGCTATTTTATACGACTTTCGAAAGGGCGCGATCGTATATGGATATTCTGCGCAGAAACGGAAAACGCGCTCGAAAGTATATAAGCGCGCCGTATCTGTATACGCGATCCTTTTATACGACCTATCCCTTGGTATATTGTTCTCGGGCAGTAAATTACGTGTGTTGAATGTTTTCGTGCAAAGTGCGCCCCGCGCTGAGAGAGGGCGAGGGGAGGAATGAGAGCGGGTATAGGATTTATTTCAATAGCGAGGAAAAAGAATTTGCCCAAGGCGGCCGGAATATTCGGCTGTGCAGAGTGCATGCAAGCGCGGACATATAATAATTCACGATGCCGCGGGTATCATTATTTAGAGCATGAAGTCCCGTTATTTTAAAAGAGATTTGATCCTACCGCGAGATAGAAAAAGTTATATGAGAGATCGGGGAACGATATTCGCTCGCAATTCGAAATAAAGGAAGTAGTTACGGGCCGAGTTTAGTCAGACAGGCTGAATGCGAATTGACTTTCTTATATATATTATAGCCGCGCGCGTGCGGCTCGAACGCGAGGAAATTAATATTTTCTCGGTCCATTTAGATTTGTGGACTGCACGAAATCGATTGCTTTTTATCGATATAACCTTGCGTCCTGTTGGTAATAAGCTTTTAATTCAAATTATAAACAGTTAATTAACTTTTAATACTGATATAAAGCTCGAGATTATCTCTGCATTGTTTCATACAAATTCATTCATGCGTGAATTTCAGGTGCTTTGCAAGCGCGACCCGCATATGTTTTTTTTTTTTATCAAAGGATTTTCTTGATTTTTAACGTGAAATGTTATATAACAGCCTCGCAAAAGGACAAATTTAAAAAATTCTTAATATCTTTTTTCACTTTCACTAAAAAAAAAAACATTTTCAAATGAAATTGTTATATTTGGTCGTTATTAAATTATGGTTATTTCGTTTCGCAATTAAAAGTTTAATTCCTTTACGCAATACTCCACTCTTTTGAAAAATTAATAATTTTTATTTTATAAATAATAATTCTTTACTTATCATCATCAAGTATTTACAATTTAAATTTCATTAATTCCACTAATGACTTTAAGCGCTAATTAGCAGCCACGTTGACATACATTTAGAAAAACCCATTAGTAATATTATGCTATATTTTCTTCTCCGTCAAATGCTCAAAGCTTGAAACACTTGAAACGTTTTCCCGCAATAACTGTAATACAACATTTATGACATTTCAACTTGCCTTCAAACGATTTCAGCGTTATAGCACTAAAAATAGGATGGCTTGGAATTTTCATACGTCGTAAATTTTATATTTTTTAGTACTTGCATTTGAAATTCAAGAGTAGAGCCGTGTCAAAAGTATCGTTCTAAAAAAAAAATATGAGGAAACCTTGAAATCATATAAAACATGAAAAGATTTTGTAGAAATGCCAACTCAATTAAAATTGTAGTTCCATTGAATTATTACTTTGCGCTAGCAATTCTTTAAAGAAATTGAAAACTCTTCAGAGATGCATAGAGCAAGCACTGCTTCTTATTACCTTCTTATTTTCGTGAGACAAGTCTTTCGCTTCTGTGATTAAAAACAATTACTTTAAAAAAAGAAAAATTTTAATAACTTTGAGAGTATTTCCACCTACTAATGAAAAGTTGCGTAAATTATGGTAATTAAAATCATTAATAACTAAGTGGTATACACTACTCTACAATATCGTAATGACCTAAAAAAATTATATGTTTAGAGTCAACTCCGAAGCTTGCACCAAACTTGCGGCCGCTTGTATGCGGGAGAGTTGCCCAGTGGTGGCACTCATAGTATTTTTAGTCAATAGCTTTTGATGTTATGGGTTAAAATTAAAATAGAAAAAAAGGAAATGATTCTTAGAAGGCTCTACACAAAGAGGTGGATTAATTTTTTTTAATTATTATAATAATAATAAGTTACTTGATATAATGAAAAATGTTAGCTTTTCATGATCCTCAAAAAGGGTTTCCTGAATGTTTAAAAACTGTAATTGTTGTTAAAATACGAAATTCTCATGTAACTGTGTGGATTACGTTTTTATAAGCCGTATCGATACAATAAGTGCTAAGCGCAAGCGTGCGTATAAATGGTATATTTGAATGTTCGATACTCGTCATATATATGATTCTCAAACGAGTGTGATTGTCGCCCCAGCGAAGCGAGAAACTCACACTCGTTCCATAATCGTACACAAGTATTGAAAAGTACTATAATAAAATGATATTTTATATTGAACCATAGTTGCTCAATGTCGTTACATATCGCGAGACGCGAGATATGCGTAATGGCCAGCTATAAGCGTCAGTACACTTAAGAATTAGGAACAGTGCACAGATACAAGAAATAGCATTATTGATTGTATATTGTTACGTACGATAGGACGACGGAGTGAATTAAAAGATGGATTAGTCGCGTAAAAAATATGCAATGACCCGGGCTCGAACTCGTGGATCCGAACAGTGACGTTGTTCCTCGCTGATCCCAATATATATTATAGATATATAAGCAATGCTATTTTTTGAATCTGTGTAACAGTTTACCTTTAAAACTAAGGTGCCACCTTCCACTCGACTCTGAAAATATTTTTATTAGTCATCTGTCAGGCGAGGTCGAGATATTTTACCAGGACCTCGCTTTTGCGGGACCTTCCTATTTCGCAACCCGCTCCCTTGGTGACGAATCATTTTTGGCCCTTGAACAAACACGAGCGATTTACTTTCTCCTTGGTCAGTTTGTAATAAGCCACCGGGCAATAATAATGAACTTGCTTACTTTAGAAATTAATTTTCACGAGAGTGATTTACCAGCCTTTTTTATAATTTGCGAAATACTCACGAGGGAAATGTTAATTTTGGTTTATACACTGAAAAAACGCGAACAAACCGGCTGTCCGAAATTTCGGAGCACACTCGCGCTCCGCCAGAGATGAGCCTCCTCTCACCAGGCTCTCGCACCAGGTAGCCTCGTCTTTACTTCCGCCAACGGCGACTTGTCGCCACATCGCAATAGGAGAGTTCTGACCCTCGCCAAGTGCGACATATCGCGCCGCTCAGGCAGAAGGGGTTGACCGACGCCTCGAGCCACGCTCGGTGTCACCATCAGGACATGGCAGAAAGTATAGAGTGAGTTTCAGTCCGCGAATCGAACGCGACTGCGTATCACTTATTCCTTATTTATTTATTTAATTTTCTTATTATTATTTTTCTTTAATCTCCTCTACCGTACTTTGAAATATTTATATTTAATTAATTTTTGTTATCCATTTTTAATCACCTTTATCGAAACCTAATTCATCATGCTCCCCGACCGCTAAGTTTACTTTATTAATTATTTACTTATTATTTAATTTTTGCTTCCTCCTAGAGGAAGCTTTGTGATAGTAATTTTTTGAGTTGTTGTAAAAACATGTTATAATTG
>UXGD01000407.1:0-61755 GCA_900474315.1 Torymus auratus
CCGCCAAATTGACCGGAAAAATGGACGAAAAATAAACCAATTGCTAGCTCTTAAACATGACACTACATATTTCATAAAAAGGCGATTAAAGTAGAAGAAAGGAGCTTTAATTTGGAATGTGAATCGTTAAAATAGGTAAATTTGGCGCAAAGTTAGGTGCATTTGAAAATCACGAAAAATGACGAAAAATGAGCGATTTTCCCGAATCCACTTAATTCAATCATTTTTGGTCATTTTACGTCATTTTTCGCGATATTTAGATGCACCTAACTTTACGCCATATTGGCCGATTTTAACGATTCTATTGGTTAATCATCAGTGACTACTTTTCGTCCATTTTTCCCATGTTAAATTCCCATCAGAAAAATGGATTTTGTTCTAAAACGGTGTCACGAAGTCGTTTTTGATGGAACGTTAGCGTTTTCGTATATGTTATGACTTATCAAATGAGAAAAACCTTGTCGCGAAGATGTGCCTTCAAAAAAAATTTTGACCATTTTTTGGCCGTTATAAGGACTACTTTCTTGGAGATTTCATCATTTACCTAGTATAATTTATATATTATTCAAAATCTAATAGTATGAAAATTTTACAATTCCAGCGTAAAGAAAATTCATAATTTCGTTCTTTATTTTAAATAAATTTTGCAGGATTGACAAATTATACTCTATGTAACTCTAATATTAACTACACATTTTTAAAACCTATTATCTCTTATATATGTGACAAAATTTACTATAACCTCTACTATTATTAGTTGATTGCTTTAACATATTTTACTAATAAAATTATGCACCATATGATTTTTTTTATCCTTCATCTTATTTACAAAATATTTTTACATTATTTATTTAGAATCACTAGCTACATTCAACGGGCTTCGCGCGTATTATTATTATTATTTTTTTTAGTTGGTTATGAACATAATCAAGTTTGTTATAGTTTCAATTTAAAGTTTCTTTGAATCAGTTTAAATTTACGATAATAACGTAAGTTTGATAGACACGATAATTAAATTTTTCTTTTACCATTTTAATTATTCAGTTTTGAATACTTAAACTCAAGAATTGCACCATGAAAATTTAATCATTTTATATTTTGGTGCTTATTCTATATGTAGATCAATCAAATCAGTCTTATTGTGTTGACAGATTCCATCCATCACTTTTCAAAGAGAGAATATAAACAATATTTTAAATTTTCAATTTCAATTCCAAAAAATACATGATTATGTAAAAAAATTTTCCATAGATGAAAAAATATCGATTCGAAAATTGACTACTAAATAATGCACTTAACTCAAACCATGATTTATACAAAACATTATATATATCCAGCTTTATCTCACGACCAAAACAACCCCACAATCGCCAGAAAAGTCTCCGCTCGCAGCGCGCTGCAAATTATTACACCCCTTCCACCGCGACACGTAACATACTCAACGTTACCGGGAAACAGCTGTGCGACCGGGACCGTCGAGAGGAAGAGGAAGGGAGAGAGAGGAGGAAAACTCGGCCGTCGGACGGTGCAGCGGTCGCCGCAAAAGGTCAATACGCCGATAATCCAGCGCAAACTCGCCCATTAACGACATCAAACGCGTACCCGCTCGCCTACACGTCGTCTACACCGCCGGCAGCGACTCTGCCACTGTCGCTGACCTCGTTGCTGACCCTACATACGCGGCGCGCACAAAGCCTTCCCATTCAGGCTAATCGCAGAGCTGAGGTACCGCGCGTACAACGACAGCCGAAAAGTTTGTTTCAATTTGCTTGCTCTTTCTCGGCTGTTGTGCCTGGATTAGCACTCGCTGCTTTATGCGTAATCACAGTATATTGTCGTTTGTTTTTTTCGTCGTTCGCGTTACAATTGCCGAAAAGTGAGCTTTGAAATTTTTATCTACTCCGTGTGCGAGTAAACGAGTCGCTATGTCGAGAGCCTTTTTATTTGGAGGTGGGCTTGTTTCGTGAATTGTTCAAAATAGATGAGAGAAAGAAAGGCGGCGAGGATATATAGTTCTTTTTCTGTTCTTTCGCCGGTCTTTGTTGCTCCCGGTCAAAGGTAGATTTTTTTCGCTTTGTTTTTTTCGAGGGCACTCACCGGGAGAGTGGAAAATGGGCGCACAAGCGCGGTTTCTCTGTTTCAGGGGGATCTAATAGCATGAGAATCGTTGGCTGGTTGAGTTTTTATTGCCACGTGTCGTTCGTTGAAATGTTTCTATCATTCGCGGGTGAATTTTCATTCAGTCGATGAATGATTTAATTGAATCGTTTAAGTCCACTTGAAAAGGATTATATTAATAACGCACATTCCACGAAAATCTTCATCTCCATATTAATTACAAATATCTAATTTCGTGGAAATTTCATATCAAACATAGCGGTATTTCATATTTAGTTGAAACAGCAGCCCCAATTTATCCACAAAGCCAGTATTTCACAGAAAAGCTAAACCCACAAACACCCTATTTCCTCGAAAAGCTCATTAAAATATCCTTCAGCTAGCCCGCTCAAAAATTGAAACAAACAATAACAATCCTTTATTCCGCACTCCATGGATACCCAGTACGTTTAAAACTGGCGAGTATAGTAAACAGCTCCGACTCGACGCTGCTTATCTCCCGCGTTTTTTTCCCTCCAGCGCGCAATGGCCCATGCGTCTTGTGCCACTCTCTCTCCCTCTCGCAACGCCGCGGAAAAGAAAAGTCGTTTGAATGTGCGGGAGGAGGTGGGGGTGGAGCGTATAGCTGTCACCCTAGCGGCGTTAAGTGCCGCTTATGTAGAGATACGAGAATGCAAGCGCGCGAGGAGAGGAGGTGGAGGTTTCCGGGGTTAATTTATTGGCGGCGGAGTTGCGAGAACGCCGAGGATGCAATGCGTCTTTTGCGCCTGTTGGATGGTTGCTGTGTGTGTGTGTGTGTTTCGAGATTATTCGAGAGCGTTTTGCATTTATGACTCGGTCGCAGGTATGAGAACGGGCGGCGTTAATTTTTCGACGTTGTTGTGAGGTGTGTATGGAACGGGGTATGAATATTTTGGTTTGACTATGATTATATTTTAGTAGGCGATGGATTCTGGAGCGTTGTTTGGAATTACATAAAAAGAAAATTTCTCGGAACAAGAGTGTATTTAAAGCTTGCATTTGATTATATATCTTATATGAAGAAAATTTAACTGTAAACTTTACTTTTTTATAAAAATATTTTTCAAAAATCATAAATATTGCTATTTGAAAAAGTAAAAATTCCATTTGACGAGTGTGTCCTAGCGCTACTGTGAAAATCGTGAATTTTTTTATAAAAAAAGTTACTAATAAATTTTTTCCGTGTAAGAATACATACATTAAGAGAAAAGCGATTATTTTAGAAAATGTCGAGTGAAAATGAGGCCGCTAAATTCTAGATTTTACGATGGAAATTTAATTCACCACTCGAATTTTTTATTTACACAGCATTTGTTTGCTCTACATGAAAGGAACGAAAACCACTCCACGATATATTAAAACGAAAGTAGCATAGCACACATAGAAGAAAACAAACTTTTACAGCCATATATATCATCCAGGATAAATGTTTTTTTTTACGTATTCTGTAACGGGCTTAACAGTCGTTATGAATATTCTGCATCCCCGTAAAAATTTCCATTCGCTAAAATAGAACCCACCCTTACACACAGCCACAAGTTCAAAAAATCAAAGACCGCCCAGGTCATGTCTCTGGCAACGACCGCCGCATCATTCTTTATCCTCCGCGGAAACGACCGACGAGCAGAAAGAGTATAGTCGAGAAGAAATTATAAATTCACAGTCCCCGCGCAATTGAGAAACCTTTTGACCCGCAAGTAAAGCGGTTCCCTCATCCGCAATTTAATATATCCGGCCGTTCGCGTACATAAAGCCACTCGCGCATCTCGGTTCAATAGCGGTAAATAGATTCGTTGGCGTTTGAATTCGAGACGACGACGCGGCGCTCAAGGGCTCAGCTCGCGGGCGATCTCCTTCTCCACCTAAGCGAATCGAATAACGTTTACGCTTAACAGCTGAATTCCACGCGCGCGCGGTTAGTTTGCATTTTTATTGGCTAATATCGGAGATTTCGCGGTTTTTTCCCTCCTGCGAGAAAGAGGATGCGAAGGGAAAGAGATGTAATCATTTTGATGCGCTTTTCGCTGCACTCGTACAATTCCCGCGCTCGCGCTATGTATACTCCCGCTGATGTTACCGAGGAGCCTGAATGGGCTGGAATTTTTCCGGAGTTTAGTCTCTCTCTCTCTCTCTCTCTCTCTCGCTCGCGCTTTTCTGTCTCTCGGTTCCCTTTCTCTGTCGCTCGCGCGCTCGCTTACTCTGCCTTGGCCTACAGTACCAGTACCTTTTAATTCGAGCTCGAGAGCGGAAATACTCTTTTTTCCGCGCGCGCTCGCCTAGCTTTGATAAAATACCCGGGGAGCATCGGGGCAATAAAAGATTTATTTTATGGCTTCGAGTGGTTTACTTTGTGTGCCCACCGTTGCAGCAGCAGCCGACGCCAACGATATTAATTCATCGTCGCGAAATAAACTATAATGCCCGGGAAAAAGGATAGCATTGAAATTCAAAAGTGCGCGCGTCTTTTCGCCGTCCACGAGGGAGAGAGAGAGAGAGCTATGGTTATTTTTTGTTCAAGCCGTATCCTTCGAAACATTTTATGTGCTGTAAAATGTGCTCAATTTGAGCGTTGACGAGGAAATCCATATTAATCGTAACAAAGGAATTTCCAGCTATATTATCATTCAGTATAATCCTTATTAATTTTTAATAAGGACAATATTAACTGATAATAATTGAAATTTAACGCGGTTATATAAATTTTCGATGGAATCGTGATTAAAAAATAATTTTACATTCGATAATATCCCTGTAACAACCGCACAGTAATCCATACGTAAAAAATTCTGTATTAAATTTTATTAATTATTAAAAAATTAATTACACCATCATTGAATTCGATTTTAATAATATAAAACTCATCAGCGAACTAATTTTTCAAAGGTACAAAGGTTTTGCTCCCAACACATTAATACGACGCGCCACAGGCTCCCAACCTCGCGACCGAAAAACATAGCATAACCGCGCGAGGATATCGCGAAAAACCGGCGCAGGCGACTGTGGCAGCGCGACACGGGTCATTAACCAAAGACGCAGCACACAATACGCCTGCATATATATATATAGACACATACACCTCGGCTCTTTTCGGCTGCTCGCGTCTCGCTTTGATCTTCTTCTCCTCTACTAATTATTACCCCCGGCTACGGAATAATTAAAGTTTCTATTAAGAGGATCCCCCCAAGTTTTCCGCGCACTTTGAGGCGCGCAAGGCGTTCCTTCGCTGCCTCGCTACCTTTCCTTCGTTCGTACGTCTACCTTCGTCGTCCGCCGCCGCCCAAACTAGTTGACATACTTAAGCGTCGCGTTGAGCGTTCGAGTTGATTTTCCCAATGGCGAGTATTCGTAATTATATTTACGCTAATGATACTAACGAACCAAGTTTTAATTGAGCGTCGACGATTTTCCGCTAGCTGGGGTTCCACCAATTATATATCCTCGCGCCATAGTGTAGTTTCGAGAGGCAGAAGAGAGAGAGAGAGAGAGGCTTTTATCTGCGCGCTCGCCACTCCATATCGCGTGCTCGCGAATCGTTCCTCAATGGCTCGTGTGTGTGTGTGAGAGTATATATATATACTTTATGTATACGCGAGCGCGGATGAAAAGGGCACTGGAAAAATATAATTTTGCTCCGATAAAAGCGCATGTGGATTGTGTGTCTGCGTGAACGGGTATATGTCTGTATGGGTGCTGCGTATAATACATGTGATTCGCTGCGCGGAACGTTTAAGCACGTCTATTAAGTACGAGAGCGATGATGGGCTCAGAATTGAATGGGCGCGCGTTCAGTTTAATTGACGGGGGAAGGAGCTCTGCTGAAATGAATACTATGTAATTAGTCAAGCGTGATTCTGTAATTAAAGCTTAACAATAATACTGCCGAAGGGTATTAATTATATATTCATCAAAACTGGGCGAAAGTATTTGAGTTGAATTGTTTTCGAAGATGTTGCTTGAGATTTGTTTGTGAAGCTCTATACATGCAAAGTAATGAACGTTATACGAATATTAATTGGAACATATCGCAAGGTAACTTTGAACCACGACTTTTGATTGAATTGCATTTGATCGGTATCTCATAAAATTTTCATTTTTCAATAAAATATTGAGAAATATGATTTCTTCTGCTATATCAATGTTGAAAGGTCTACCTTTAATTAATAACATTTTTAAATTATGATTTATACGTAGTATCTTTAGACTTTTAAAATATATATATATTAAAACCGTCACTTAATGTTTTTTTCAATAAGGCTTCTGGTATAAAAAAATTACTTGCCAAGCTAAATCCCACTTTACACAAAATTCTGTCTGCTTGAAAAATTTTTCACGTAGAAATGATTTTTAAAAAATCTGCCTAAAAGATCTAGACTCGCTTCAACAGAATAAAATAAACCTGAGCGAAATCAGAAAAACCAGTATATTACCATCCTCCTGCGAAATCTCATAATCCCTCGAAAAGAACAAAGGCAAAAAATTAGCCTCGATCGCCTCCAACCGCAGCAGCAACCGCTCACACACACACACACATGCACGTACTATACACCATCCCCGAAAATCCTCTCTCTCTCTCTCTCAACCACCGCCGTCGCTTACAACGGGGAGCTAATGCGCATAATTACAGCCGCGCTAACCGCCCGCCGCTATTCCATGTCGGCGATCAAGGAAGGTCCAATTATACTCTCTCCCCTCTCCCCTCTCCCCCCAAGGAATTACGAATTAATTGAGCAATTCAATTCAGATTCATGAGATCCTCCGCCTCCACCTCCTACTCCACCTCCGCCTCCTCTCGGCGGCCGCCAAAAATTTATAGGCAATCCGAAGAGAGTATAGCCAACCACCGCCGCGCGCCGGCAACGAGGCATCGATCAACGCTCGCGCGTCGCGCACCGCCAGCGGAACGAATAATAACCCGCGCGGGTTTATTACCCTGTCCCCCTTCTCCTTCCCTCCGTACAGGTCGCGTTATGGAGCTATCTCCCCAGGAGCGACTATATGCGGCGTTTCTCAAATAGCGGAAGTCGTTGCATTTTGGAGAGAGGGAGATGGTTCGCCTGGACAATGGAATCTGGGAGAGAGGGGCGATGTCCGGCGTGATGCGCGGCGCGCGAGGCTCAAGTTGAAAGTGGGGCCGCGCCGCATCTGCATAATTCGCGAGAAGGGACGGGGGTAACGGGCAGGGACGGTGGAAAAAATGGGGACACGCGGGTGGGGTAAGATGAATTCTTATACGGGAAGTGGAAAGGGTTGATGAAGGTTTTGTGCGAGAAAATCTGATTTGATTTTAGTGAGATTTCCGGGTAACTTGAGATAGCGGAATTTTCTTGAACATTTGTTGAAAACTTTTGTTCCTCGCTGCTTTTTAGAGAATTGAAAAGAATGATGATGATGAATGGATTTTCTTTTGCTGGTTTGAAATAGAAGTCTTGAGAAATATTATCTATTTTCTGGTGAATTTATCATAAAATTAGAAAATTTAGAATAAAAATCATTTAGTTTTTTAGACGAATAAATCATTATTTTATTTCAAATGATTTTCAAATGTTTTAAATCCCGCTTAAGACTGTAGCGACGAACTCATATATTTGTTCATTCATTCTGCATCAGTTCATCATTTAAGGCGATTATACGAGACAAAGGAAAAAGCTGCATTACAGGTAACGTGTAACGAGAAAAATGTTACTCTTTCGAGTGAAGCCCTTGGCTTTGGAAGATAAAATCTCTGATAAATGTCAGAGGAGCTTAGCTACATGCGTGGAGAGAGAAAGAGAGAACACGCAGCAAGCCGCGCATGATCATGTGTATATACACACATCTATAGGGTGCACTCATGAGAAATCCCATATCCCGCGGCCATATAAAGCGGAGATAAAAATGCTTTCGCATTGTTCCAGACAAAGTAAATTGAGCTTCGCAGAGGCATTTCTGCCCTTTTCTCATGTGTTTCGATCAACCGATGATAATGGATGCATGGTCATTCGAAAAGTCAATTACACCGAATAAAATATTTACCCGTTTCCGCATATAATAATCTCAAGTAATAATAATAGAGCCCAGGGCTGCAAGAGAGCAAGACAATACAATATTTATGTAATTATTGTCTCGCTCTTGTAAATTTTTGAAAATTTCTCTCTTTTCTTGGCCTTGTCAGTCAATACATGAAAAGTATTATTGTCTTTTCTTGAAATTCTCGATCACATTGGAGTTACGCAGACGTGCTACAAAAAGCAAGTCGATTATATAAAAAAGTCTTAAATCTAAATAGTTGGGACACATGAGGTCCACGCAAAAATGGAGTTACGTAGACGCGTGACAATAAGCGAGTCGATTATTTACAAAATTCTTAAATCTAAGTATCTTGAGTAGTCCTAACTAAGCCGGCCCGAGGGGATATAGGAGGAGATTATAAAACTAGTAAGTAATTCTCCCCTTTTTTATGATAATTTTCCCTTTCTAATTCTTCAACAACAGGGGATTACTATTATTTCGATAAATTATTATGATTAGAAAATTTTAAGTTATTTTCAAGGAAGACAAGATTCTTTACATTGTTGACACCACAATTTTGATATTGTATCGACAACTGTATATAAATATTGTATCGATTATTGTCTTGAATATTGATGTAAGACAATACAAGATCAGATTAATCTTGCTACATCGTGCAGCCCTAGAGCTCATTTACTTTTATAATATTTACATTTGCATCTTATTTACATTTGTAACTCCGTTCGGTTACCCAACAAGAGAAAAAACCAAAAGACATCATCTGATAAAAACGCCAAGCTCGCCCGCTGAATATAATTAGTCGTGGGACACTCTAATGGCATAATTACCCACACGATGACACCGAGATTTATACGCTATATGTGTAGCCAGCGCGGGCTGCAACAATGAACGGCCTGGTAAACTATTGTCCTCCGCGGATACTATGAACAAACCGGGAGATTTTCTGGAAGGAGAGTGAGGAGAAAAAAATAATTGAGAGGAAATCCCATTAACTCGCCGGTGTATATATACGAGTGCGCGTTATACGCGCGTGCGAGACTTAATGAACCGAGCGCCGCGCACGTCCGCCATTGTGTATAGCCCAGCAGATGCTGAGAACGAACCACGCGCATATACATATGTTTTACGATCAAAAGATAGCCTCTATACCCGGCGTTATTATCCCCGGGACATTCGTTTCTTAACCCATTCATCGTGGAGCTTGATTTAGCTATTTATACGCTCGCGGTCGAGGAAAAATTGGCCCGTGAAGGATGCTTTAACTACGCCTTTCATTGCGGTATGAAGAAAAGTGTTTTTCTTTTTCTATTTATTAACTGATGAATGGTAGTTTTAAATGGCAATAACTCTTTTATTTATATTTATTTTCAGGCGGTGTATATTATTTAAATTGACCCGTTTGGTATAATATTTTTAAGGCGTTGTAATTTCTGTATGCGCCGTATATGTGCTGTTGTGTTGCTATTCCAAATATTTTCGTGAAAAATGTTTTTATATACGCACGAATCACGTTATTAACTTTTTACATAATGTAGAATATAAACAGAAGCCGGAAGAAATGAATATTCTGCGGCTCCGCTTGAATTTCGAATCGTTTGTTGATATTTTTCATGTTTTATAAAGCAAATTACATAATAAAGAAAGCAACAAACTAAATTAAATAATAATTTTTGCATATAGTAATGTATTAAACTCAGAGAAGGCAAAATATTATAAATCCTTTTTCCAGTGACACATACTTTTAATTACCACACTCCAGTTAGCCCCATTTCTTTGTGTCCGCATCAAGATTTCGATCACGGTTTCGGGTCGAAAAAATTAATCCTACCCGTCAGAAAAATAGCAAACGGCAAATCTCATTTTCGTTCGGACGCCAGCAGACGACGACGATCCCTAAATCAAAAAGATTTAATAAAGCATTCAGCTCGGCGAAAAAGAAACGATTAAAATGCATTGAAATCGGCTATATGCCCCATTGCGCATTCCCCGACTTTCTCTCTCGCCTCTATGCCGCACAGTACTACACTAGCTGCAGGGCAAAGTAGTCTATTTCGAGGGAAAAGACATTAGCGGAGCTATCAGAGCGAGAGAGGAAGAGAAAGACGAACGAGGGGTAGAGAGCGAAGGAAAGGCGGCCGTGCGGGATTCATCGCACGTAAACGTCGTTACTTTTGCCGATATTAACGAGGGAGAATCTCTCCCCCTTGCCACCCTCGGGCCGACCTCGAAAGACAGACTCGCGCGCAGGACCGGAAGTGCAGCTTCGCGATAAGAATAAAGAAGCAAAGGCGTTTTTTCGAGTAGTTGCTGCCCCCGCGCTTGAGATTAAATTCGGCGTGTGTCTCTCTCTATCTCGGGGTTGGCTCTCTTTATCTCTCTCTAACTCAGCGCATGGCCAGCGCGCGCTTCTTTAGTCCTTTTTTTGGGCAACGCGACTCGAGCTTTGTTAAAAATTAATCTGGAAATCTTGCGGTGGTGGTGCGCACGAGCGCGGAGTCACGTGCTGCGGGCGCGCGAATTCAGTTAGCCCTTTTAAATTGAAAAATTTTGCGCTTTAGAGGGGGAACAATAAGTTTTGCGCGGCGGCGGCGCGTCGCTGACATTGTTTCGTAGTTTATATGAGACACCGTTGTTTTATGGGAAAACTTGGCCGAGTCGCCGGGCGATTTTAGATTTGCTGCGGACAAATGTAGTTTGTGTGATTTTTCGAGTGAAGTTGGAGTCTTGAAAATTATAACTTTTATACCAGACTTGAATGTAAACATAGCTGGTCTATAAGTAGAGCAGGTTGAGTATAGTCAGTCGACGTGGTTCTTTTTAGTGCCGTTTTAATTAATGCAAAGTTAAAATTGAGTGCTGTAGACCGTATGTTTTAATTAACGAGAAGTTAGCATTAAACATGTTAATGTTTATAAATTATACAAGAATGGGTAAATAAATAAGGTGTTTGTGCTGTAACGGCAAGCTGTACTCGTGAGAATAAATGTTAGATTTTGGATTACCTTTTAATTAAGAGAACCTTACATTTTCTGAAAGAATGATGGCAATAAAGAAATTCACGTCTAAATGAATCGTTACAATTTTAATCGAATAATAATCGATTAAAATTGTGCAAAACGAAGATACTACCTATTATATCATAAATTTGTTTTTAAATATTTAAAATACTCGTGGGAAAAGCATATGAAATAATCTTTCTGGTTTATTAAAATCTTTTTATTCAAATCTGTAATATAAAAAATTCAAACGGAATTAATAGCTACGAAAAACTCATATGATGAGAGTTTCCTATCTTATTATACAATTTCAATTAGAACGTGTATATTGGAAAAAATTATAAATGTACAGCGCGACGTAAAGTCTGAATAAAATTAAATTAGAGCAAACATAATTATATCATATGTTTTCGCGCATGAATTTAAAATAAATTAATGATCAGCAACGTAATACCCCGCTGTATATAAAAAGCCGTAATTAAATCGAGCACTCCTCGCCCACACTAAAAATTAATCTTATTAGCTTTTGCGAAAAGCCGGCAAAAAGTATCATTCGCTTACAATTAATCCAATATCATTGAAATATTATATACACGGCTCTACAGCTAACCTAATTCCGGACTTTAAGCGATATTTCGAAATGAAAATTTATATCCGCGCGCCGCGTGTTCGCTTCCTCCGTCCCTGCAATGCACGCACATAAACTTTTCCGCTCCCCCGCCGGCCTTATTAAATTACATCACATGCTTATTTCCCAAGTCGACTCGTTACTTCCGATCCTCCCACGCTGACATTTCGACGTCCCTGAGTTTCTCGTACTGTAAATAAATAAACCAACGCATGGCGACGGGCTTTATATACATAAACATAGGATACAAATTGATGCAAAAAAAGAGTATCTGGACACGCGCGCGTGGACAATTTTCTGAAATTCAGACACCGAGAATAGCGCGGGGAAAACGCCGCGCGCGCTTCCATTTTACTTCGAGCGTGAGATAAATCACCGGCGTAGAAGAGGAATAGAGCGAGCGAGCCCGAGTAATTTCTCATTATTTCATTACGTGCACGTAAAATCGCAAAAGTACGGGAAAACGTTCGTTCGTTCGTTCATTCCACTATTCAGTGGAAAAGCGCGCAAGAGTAAAAAAGCCAGAGTGGTATGCGCGCGCGTCGAGAATCGCGAAAGCCAGAGAGAGAGAGAGAGAGGGAGAGAGAGCGAGAGAGAGAGGATGGCGAAGGCAAAGTGGTTGGGCTAGAAAAAGAGCACGAGGAAAATACATTTCCCCACGTGTATATATATACATAAACATATACACGTATATATACGCGTGCGAGAGAGTGAGAAAGGGGGGAGAAAACCTTGCGGTAAGGTAAATGGATTATCAGCATCGCGATTCGATCTGTTCGCTTTGCGCGTTATTTTCTTTCTCTCGTTTTTCCTCATCGCGCTCGCGCGCCGTAAAGTTACCAATATACACGTGCAGGCGCAGCCATCGGTCGAGTAGTCTGTCTCGCCTTTTGTACGTAAGTGGTGTTAGGAAAGAGAAGAGAACTGCTGCGGTAGACGGCAGCGATGGGAGGAAAACCTGTCCGCGTTTGAGTGCGACTTCGGCCCGGTTTTCCAAGCGCGAGCTACGCGGCTTTTCCGCGACCGAGCTGCATTGTGGTTTGCGAAATTTTACACGCTGTTTTTGAGTGCAGGAGACGTGGGTAAAACGAAATATTGGATTGTGATCTTTTATGGTATTGTGAATTTGTCGGGGTAGTTTTTTTTTTCTTTGAAAAAGTTATTTTTGTTATTTTATCGAAATAGAAGGATTTCCACGTTTTCGGCGGTTATGAAATATTGCTCGGAGAAGCCAATTTTCTTTATTTTGAAAATTGAAATTGCCAAATTCAATAGTTGATTGAATTTGTCATACGGTTAGGATGAAAAGATAAATTATTACTATATTTTTGAATTTACAGAACATTATAGTATAAGAAAAGTAACTTTATTCCACATGTTTCTAAAAGCAATATTAAGAGGACGTCGGATATCGTATATTTGCATATTGAATTTACGTTGATAAAATCAATGTATTGGACTCATAAATGGATTTACAAATATTTGAACATTCATATAAGCGATAGCGAAATAAAAAATTAACGACCATTGATTCATCAGAACTTTTTAAATCAAAATCAAACTTTTACGTTATTATATCAGTGATGTAGAAATATCGGTTTTCATATAAACGCAAATATTTGTTTAAAGCGTTTTTATAATTTACACATTTTTATCTATTCAATAGATAAATCAAATTCATTTTACGTACAAAAGCGACGTATTATATACATAGATACCTATTTATCTGTGCTCTACTTTTCCAATTCAATCGCCACGACATAGTTGATCAAAAACTTTTATACCGATACTCATCATCTACCATTTCCAATTTCCTGGCGATAAAAAATACACCTCCCCAGTCCTCCATCAGTAAATTGATGTCCGCGACCAAACAATCAATTAAACCAAATGAAATGAAGTAAACAACGCCGACCGTCACTTTCTCGCAAACTTCTATAACTTTCTCGCTGCAGTCAGACACAGGCCACGAGTCCGCGTCCAAAGATGATACACACAGAGGGAGCGAGAGAGAGAGAGAGAGATGATTCGACGCGGACGCGCGGCAAACTAAATTCGAGAGAGCGCGGGGCAGCTTCGTCTGCTCTCGCTCTCCGCGATATTCCGATGCAATTCCAGGGTAACTTTGACCCTCGGGCGAGGTCCATTTTCGACGTCATTCTCTTTCTCTCTCCTCTCTCGTTCTGGAGAAACAACGAGAGACGACATTCCCCGCGAGCGCATACGTCAGGAGCGAGAAACTCCCCGGGCGCGGCAAGTTTCGCAAGGAATCCGCAGGAGGAGACAACAATAAACTCCGGAGCAAAGGATTAACGATCGAGTCCGCGCCGGCCGTTCCGCCTGTCATGCAGCAGCAGCAGCAACGTGCGAGCAGAGAGCGCGACGGCAGCTCTGGCTATTGTTGTTTATAGCGATGCGCCGGACGCTAATGTTAAGTAATGGCCCCGGGCGTGCGAGCGCGGAAAAAAAGCACTGGGAGAGAGAGAGAGAGAGAGGCGGGATTGTTGGGTCCCATGAGGTGGTAATGCCATGCGGCCAAGTTGCGGACGCCGCGGGTGAGGGGGAAGTTCGAGGATTGGGTTGCGGATGGTTCGCGAACTGAGAGTAGAGGGGGTTGGTTAGTATTTGAGATCGTTGTTAGTGGGGTTTGTATTATCAATCAACAAACTTGGTAATTAATTTAAAAAAAATTTTAGTTATTGACAGTGATTTTTCGTGGCAATTGATTGGTCAAATAATCAAACGGAAATGATGATCAATCTTCCGTGTCTGGAAATTTGTTGTACGTAGATATATAGTATTTTAAGAATTACACAACTGGTTCTGTTAAAACAATACAAATAGTCAGATATTGAACGGGTTCGAACTATAAAAGTAATTCGTAATACATTTACTCTGTTAACTCTCAAAACGTTAGCAAACAATCTTTTAATAAAAAAAAGAAAATCAGAAAGAAGAAACTACAAAAGAAAAATTTCGAGACAGTGTTCGCAAGAGAAACTTAAAGCTTCGTTTTCTACTTTATCCTCGCCACTATAGACTACGGCGAAAGTACATTTTCTGACCAATACTTTTTCACCCTTGTTTTAGCTTTTTTCAGCATTCTTTCGGAAGAGTTGAAATTCCCATTTAAACTTACCTTTTGTTCAAATAGTGAGCGAGGAAATTTTTATTATAATGAATTAAAAAAATTTACTGCAACACCTTCTAAAAAAGAGTGTAACATAAACTAGTAGTACGTTGTAAGTAAAAACTTTACACGACGTAACTTTAACATGAAGTAATTATAATTTTATAGTAATTATGTCAAACCTTTGTTTGAATTGTCACAGTTCGTTAAGAATAACGTTAAAATTACGTAAAATATACCATATATGTGCTTTTTATTTGAACGTTTGAAAAGGAATAGCATACACAAGATATTCAAAATTAAATTATTCGCTCTGTGTAGTTTCTTAATTAACAATCAAAACTTAAAGTACGAAATTCATGAAAATTTATAATTCATGATATGCACACGTTTAATTTTATAAAACATTTACAATGTCGATTTATTAAAAATTTACAAGCAGTTAGTCTGTTATTAAATTTAATAAACAGTGCGTTAATAATATAAAATTTGACCGAAATGTGAGCATAGAAACAAAGAAGTCATATTAAATTTGTATTTCGTAGTTATGAATAATGGAAGAATTTATAATTCAAACTCGCAACACGAAAAGTTAATATGCTAAAATTGAATATGCAGTTTAATTTGAAACTACCTCGCTTTCATATGTATACCTATGTAAAAGAGTCAATAAAATTTGCAATGTTTATTTTCGTAAATTACTATACATACTTATTCAGCAATCAACAAGCCTCAACATTAGATTAATTTTGAAAAATAATTCTTATTTCCTAAGAAAGCAATTTTCCAAACATATTTCCCATTTCGACTTTGAGACAGTCAAATCGACCTTCCCCCAAGTACGACCCGCCACATCCTCGCAATATTCCGACACTCGACACTCTATCCGGCAATATCAGCGCGGGCGCGAAAGTAACTCGCCGCGGAAATTCATTCGAACTCTCGAGAAAGTAAAAAGGTGCGTGTCGAGCAGCAGCTGACCGAAGCTGTTACCTCAAGCACCGTCGTCGCCGCTCTTCGAGGGGTTATACGTTCCGATCGGGAAAGTAGTTCGCTCCTGCGAAATAAGACGCGCGCTCGGGTTAATGGAAGTATCAAGGGCCGTCGCTGCGAAATAGAAAAGAAGCCGCTCTAGGATAAAAGCGACCCGCTTAAACAATCCGCAAGCAAGTCATGTAGGTCACGCTTCGTTTATTTTTTATTCGCTTTATATTGAAATGGCGTTAATGAAATTTATATAGGAACAATGTATACTCCGATTTATTTTAAGCGACTAACTATATGAACTTTATAAAAATCACTATTTTCATAAATTTTTAGACATAGAACTAACAATACTAAAATAATCAATAATAAATCAATTTATAATTCCCGCGCTTTTTTCTCCATCGACGCTCACCTCGTCGTCGCTTTACCTGTTTTTGCTAAATTGATTTTACACCGGATGCGCACACGCGCGCGAGTATTATATCGCAGTTTGCAGAGGGTAGAACGGGGGCAATGGCGGCGGCAGCCTTTTTCGCCGTGATATTGAAAGCTATAGATAATAGAGATTGCTAAACATTATTATAACGGGCGAAAAAGGAGAGGTGAGGCGAGAGATAGAGAGAGAGGGAGAACGAGAGAGGTGGTGAAGGTAAACGAGTAGCGCGGAGCGAAGGTGCGCCGGATCGATCCTTTTTTGTATAAGGGAGAAGAAGTGGAGCCCATTAAAAGGCAAAATCCTCGATGCTTTTGCACCGAGGTGTACGTGTGTTTGGGTATACGTTAAACACGTAAATAATGGATTTCCTGGTAATGTTGATAACGGGAAAAATGATTGATGCTTTGAAGCATTAATAGCGTTCTTTAAAAATGCATATTTTTCGATTTATATTTACATTTCGTTTTCGTGGGATAATGGAAGCACGTGACTTTGCTAGACTAGGTCAACATGTTATTATAACAAGAATTTTCAATTTATTGGTGCATTTATTGTCTACAATATATAGTTTTTTTTTCATAAAATGGAAAACATTTTAATGACAGTCAATAAATTATTCTGCCTTACTTGATTAACTGTCATGTATTTTTAAAGCTTATAAATATTTTTATTTTACGTCTCAACAAAATATATTTTTATACCAGGACGCGCACATCTATGGCTCGCTTCGATTTTGCAGGGTTCATCAGAATTTATAAAAAGTCTGTTCTCTATTACATAACCGCCTAATTGTACAGTTCATAAGATTGTGCCGAACGCAATGCATACTATTACAACCATTTCTTTTATGACCCTCAAACGCAACTTCCATAGCTCATAAATTAACAATAATAATTTTCCCAACTAATACTTTTCCAAACCGTACGTTTCAATTACATTTACCTTTTATAGCAAACATCCCAACGATACGCCATTCACAAGAGCCCTTCAAACATCCTCGAGTACCCTCTACAACCGAATGAATACTATGGGCGACGACTAACGTTCTCTTTCTATCTCTCTGTTACAGCAGCGAAGCTCGGACACCCAGAAACTGCGACTACAGTCGGTCAACCTGAACTCGACGGGCTACTACGGCTGCGAGGTGAACAACGACGGGCCGCCGTTCAAGACCGTGAGGGGCAGGGCCTACATGGAGGTCATCGGTGAGTATATATAGGAGAGATAGAGATAGAAGCCCCCCATGCTGGCCTTTTCTATACCGCGGCGCGTCCATCACGTTAATTAGATTCCCCCACGCGCGCGCGGACGAGGTGGCGGTACTGTGAGCGCCGTGTAGGTGATTAAGCGCGATTGCAGCAGCCGCGCGCGGCATTCGGTGATCGAGACCTTCGCCGCTGCCGAGAGCAGCGGTTGCTGATGCTGCAGGTGTACACGTGGCTAATTAAAAGCGCCAAGAGAGAGCGAGAGAGAGGACAGTTGGATACGTGGGAATTTGCGATGTCAATTGGAGATTGTTTGTGGTTGGGGTTGCGGAGAAAATGTTGTTTTGTTATGAGAAACTCTATAGGGAATATATACGTCAGAAGCTTCTGTTGCAGGTTATTGGATTAATTGGACAAATAAACGCATTGAGCGCGAGATGTTTTGGATGTTTCTTGGTGCAGTTTTTATTTATCGGTTGTTTTGTCAAACTTTACAACGGATATTTTTTATGTAGTTAATAAAAGATAAATATGATGGTGGCGATATTTTAAAGCGGAGACAGAAAATTCAAATTTTAAATATTTTAATACATATTCTATATATAAAATTTTATTATAAGGGCTTGAAAAGCTGAACTGCCTTATTTAAAACTTATCCGGGGATGTATTTTTTGTTAACTGTATTTAAGTTTCATTTGCTGAAAACGCTGAGCAAAATAATTTTTCAAACCTGGAAAGTTACAGGGAGTTGGTGAACTGAATTTATCGAATTCATGTTAGATTCGTACCAAACTTGATAAGACTGTAACTTTCTAGGTTTGATAACAAAATTTTAATTCGTCCCGTGGTACCTCGTAATGAAATTTCAGAAAGATTAAAATGAGCCTTTGCAAATTAAAATCGGAGCAAAAATAAAAGAGGTACTAATGATTTGTTGAATCACTTTTTCAATTGTTGATATCTATTTTAGAGGAACTGAAATTTTATTGAAAAACTTTTTTTTCTGTTACTTGTAATAGGTTCTATTCTATTATACTATATTATTTCTCATTATGAAATACATAAACGATTCATAAAAAAATATGTTATATTTTAATGTCATTAATCATAGAACCACCTTCTTGATTGAAAATGATTGACGTGAATTTTCTGAATAGTCAATTATTAATAATATCTGTAACCTTATTATAATCATTAAATATTTTATTCAAAGATTTTAGCAAAAGAAATTTAATACCCAGCGAAAAACTGTCGTTAGTATATGATAGAATTTAATGAACGTCTAGTACCATCGCATGCGGAAAAATGTATTCCTAGAATTTCAAACTAACCATAATTGCAAAGATAATTAAAACACGTTATCTCAGCTTGCAAAGTCCCGTAAAATATATATAAAATTCCAACTACTTCAATGCTCAGCCAAGGATAAAAAGAGTTTTTTCGCCACGTTATTTTATTTCAAAATGCAACACTAGCCTTCTTCGATGTATCACCGTCGTACAAAGCAACCTTTTTGCTTATCAATTCGCAACTCTTTTATACCTACCCAGCGCCTATGAAAATTCCTCGGCAGTGAACTCGTCGATCGATAACCTCCCCCGCATACACACACATACAAAACCATTGCTAGGGCGCGTGCACGTAAGCCGGCTTTCGTCTTGCGCGTATATCTTTTAAAGGCCATGTAAGCCCGGCCCTCTCGTCCGTCTCTGATCTGTCGGGACGTCTGGCCTGCAGGGCGCGTCGACTTACGCCCGGCGTAATATTTATCCATCCGGGAGTCCCTCGAGAGGGAGAAACTTTTTTCGACGCGAGGTATACGAGAAATGACACGCGAGATGATGGCAGGCTTTTGAGGGAGGGGAGAGGTATGAATTTTGGTGAGTGATGTGGATTGAATTTGAAGGATTCAGAGTGTGATAATTGCGATGGTTGGTGACTGGCAATTAAAATGGACCATCCAAAGGGCGAAAGAGTAAATTTGATTGCACGGATGGAACAACTTCCATTAATGCAGAGTAGAATTTCAAGCAAGTTTAATGCAATTTTTTACTCTCGCATCGGGTCGACGCAAAAATGCGATTTAACAAGCGAATTCGAAATTCTTTTAATGAAAGTCCTTTTTAGTTCGCGCAAATCGGATGGCATTTAGCGAAATTGAGTTTACTATTTAAAAAAGAAAAGCATGCAGGTTTTCATCGTACGTGAAAAAAAAAATCTTTAATTTACTATTAAAAATAAACTTCGTTCAGAATGAGAACAACCTCGTATACTCGCAAATCCCAATCGGAACGTGTATAATTTTTTTTTCGTATACAAAACAAATTCCATCTTAACCCGCGCATCATTAAACCTCCGAACTCCATTCAATTTTCGCGAAAATCCCCCGGCGAACGAAGGTTGAGCGCGGAGGCAAAAAAAAAAGAAAATTCAGAACTCTCGTAAACGATCCTCCCATTCTCTCAGCACCAAGAGCGAGCTCCTTTCCTCGCGTCATTAAGGCTCCCCTTCCCGACAAACGCGAAAAAAAAATCACCGCTACCAACCTTAAGGCGTGCATTACGGCCTTACCTGCTACTACGCGCGCCGAAAGCATAGCTTTCCGTATAAAGCCAACGGCAACGCGCTATATACCGGCCAGTAATTAAAATGCCCATGTATCGCCGTAATTAAGCGACCCGCGCTCGTTTAAACGGGCAATCCGTTCATTCAATTTTAAGTGGCACGTGCACGCGCATTAGTATTAATGAAAAGTGCCGGTGGAAAAGAAAAAAAATCACCCTATATACACCGCGAAAAAAAAGACATACGCGTGTGTATATATAATACGTAAAAAGAGCGCGGGGCTGGAATCCCTTTAAAGTCCCTCGCGTTGCACGCGTGTGTAGATACATGCGTATACATATTACGCCCGGCTAAAAGGTAACACAGAAGGATTTCCGCGTGAATTCTTTAAGCGTACGCGCGAGCAAGTCTTCTTTCTTTCATTCTCTCTTCTTTTTTCGTAAACGCAGCGAGAGCTGGCGCTTTATGAAAACACCTGTTACGTTTGCGGCGCTCGCTCGCGGCCATTAAGTCGCCGACAATGGAATTACTTTGTGCGGCCGACAATGAGGTGAAAGGGCCTTTTCAATTTGCACCGGGCGCATTCGCGTTTTGCATTCTTCAGTCTCTCTCTCTCTGTCTATGTGTATGTGTGTGTGGGCGGGTTGTAGGCACGCGGGCTCATGTATATACGCGAGAGCGGAAAATTAAACATTGAAAGAATTTCCGCGGCGGGCCTTTGCGGGGATTTTCTGTCCCACTTTCTCTCGAGCCCCTTTACCGTCTTGTATACGGTTGCTAAAGGTATGTGCTGAATGTGAGCGGTACGTGGTATGCAATGAGTGTGCCATGTGTTTAATAGACTGTGTTAGTTTTGACCGACGGTATGTAAATGAGATTTTGGAGCTAACGACATTCGTTTACTATGTATATGAAAGTGCTGTTATTTTTTTAGGGTTATTTTTATGAGGTTAATGGGTCAGCATCGAAACTCTTGGCGTTAATTAAATATCTCGGGGTACCTGAAAAATTGTGCATCTTGTTTCATTATTTATTATTGACAAAAAATGCTGAATATATATGGTCATAAGTTAGTAATTTTAATAACGGTTATTGATACGTCTATACCTTAATAATTATTATATGATAATGCTAATAGAATTCCAATAATGGAATTCTATTATCGGAAGCAGGAGTTATTACTTTATATTTTGTCCTCTCATAATGTGATACAAAATAAATGACAATAATAATAGATTAATAAGTATAAATATTTAAGGGGAGTGTCCAGCAAATTTCGAGGGAAAATCGTTCTAAAAATCAACTTGTGGGTTTTTACATATAAATATAGTTTAGTACGTCACGGAAAAGATAGTACTTATATTAGAAAAAAAAATTTAATGTTTTCAATTCTGTGAAATAAGAAAAATGTATTTATCACATTAATGGTTTATTGACTTGGGACAACCTACATTTTACTTCATTTGTACTCAAGAATAAAATTTTGTATCAGTTTCAAGCTGTATTAGATGCATCATTTTCTGGACAATTATTTATATGAAAAACAAATGAAAATTATTGTTTAATTATGGTTAATAAATAAATGTAACTGTATTTTGATAGAGAAATGGTTTATAGAAATGAATTTAAACACGAATACAAATGATGATTCAAGTCGATAGACCAAAACTGTATGCGCCAGCAAGTTTTTGAGAAGCCGAGCAATGGTAACATTATAAAATACAAAAATATGCAAAACCAAATATTACTTAAAGAATGATGAATATAATCATTTCAATTGTTAAAAGATGTCTTATTTGAGGACTACAAAGATGAGAAAAAAAAATTGGAGCTATAATATATGTAAAAAAAAGAATTTTCCAAAATTTGCCAGACACTCCCCTTAAGAATTTAATATTTATCAAGAACAATATATACATTAAATATGATATAAAAATAGCACTCTAAGCCAGACCCATTACATTAACCCCAAACCCTATACCTAAATCGCCCGCCCAGAAAAAAAACCGCAAAGAATAGATCATCAAATCAGCGCTGGCATTCTCTCGCCCGAGTGTCCCAAAATCGCCGGAAAATCTCTTTACAGCCTTCCTTTTTCGTACACCGACACCAGCCTCTCCCTGCGCGAAAAATGCAAATTCCCCGGCAACAATCATGCCGCGACGTCCGTTTCCGCGCCTGTGGCACTGAAAAATCGTCTCCTCTTATCTGTTGTCTCGCAGAGCTGCCGCGCGACGACCCGAAGATCACCGGCGAGGAGAAGTTCTACGCCACCGGCGAGATCCTCGCGCTCAACTGTACGAGCGGCTTCTCGTATCCGGCGGCTCAGCTGCAGTGGTTCATCAACGACGTACCGGTGAGTTTCTTCTCTCTCTTTTTGCGTCCCAGTTATTTGGGATCTTTTGTGCGCGCGGTTCGGCAGGGGTGTCAAGATTTTCTTCTTTTTCTGGTTGGTACGTTTTGGGAAACGGGGGTATCGACATTTTTGGCGTTGCAAGTAAATTTAATGAAAGCGAATAATTATGTCTGGGTAATCTATTTAATCTAATAAATTCTAAATAACATTACACTTTTATAAATTTTTATGAAAATATATTTCGTTTTTAATATAAAAATACACGTCTGTGGATATATATAGCGAGTGACCCACATAAAACAATAGCATTGTGCTACAGGATTGAAAAATATAGTTAGTAAAATTTCCACAGCCAGTTGACAAAAGAAGTGAAAATATTCATGTGTGGTCAACCTATATTTTTCATTTTACCATCCCCACACGAAAATTCCTTTCAACTCACCTGTGAAGCACAATACTATTGGTTTCACATAGAATTCCGAGAAACCGCCGCCATACGCGGACTACACACCTCTGCTCTCATACCCCGTACAATCTAAAATTTTTCACTACCTCTATCTTTTATCCCGATTCCTTTCCGCGACCAAAGAAAGCGCTACATCTGACGCGAGATCACCGCTTTGTCGTTTGCGCGCGTTTTAATGAATTTCACTTGCGCTGCGTCTCATCGCGCCGAGGGAAAACCCGATACGTCCGTACTGGCGCTCACCTCTCGCTTATGCAGGGCGAAAAGAAACGCGAATAAAAGCGCCAGGCACAAAGGACTCTCTCTCTGCCGCGCGTCTCGGTAATCGCAAACGCACTTTGACGCGCGCGCGCGTGCGCACAGTGGCGACGGCACCACCGGTAACGCGATAACGCGGACGCAATATCCTTATCACTTTTCAGCGAGCGCCAAGGGTATAAGCGTTTCCTTCGCCGCCGCTGACGCTCGTCGTTAGGAGTAACGACGGGCGGGCGGAGAGTTTTTCTATTGTTATACGCGACGCGCGTGATATGACGGCTCTGCTGGGTTATATCATCTCTTTCTCGCTTCTCTGCGTCGATGAAGCGCAGCTCGTAATTATGAAATTAAAACGATGGAGCAGCTGCGGCGGTGTGTCTCTCGTTGTTTTTTTCTTTCAAAAATTCTCGCAAGCGCGATTCTCGTTAATTAATGGCGCGCCATTTGTAACGCGCGCGAGCGGGAGAATGAGCTATCGCGGGGGAAATTTCTTTTAAAAGCTGCCCGAGCGGTCGTTTGAATAATCAAAGCCGCCGCATCGCTGCTGCAGTAGGAACGAGTTAATTGTTGTTGTGATAAAGGGTGAAAAATTAGCGCTTCGAGGATTATGCGTGCGCGAGAGAGCTTGAGCTTCGTGTAAATATTAATAATGATAGTAAATCGTGAGAGGGAGGGTTTCAATTTTTTCGTAATTAAATTAAATTTTAATTGCAGTATAATTTTTGTGTTACATAATTAGCATATTTTTAGCTAATATTTTAAACAGAATTTAAGTCGTATTTTATCCTAGATATTGTTGTCCTAGATATGGAAATAGGATACAGAGCCGTTTTAGAGTTTCGGATTTCGAGTGTTATATACACCTGTATTATGTTTAACAAAAATTACAAAACTACAACAAATAGTGCTGGTCTTTGTCGTCTGAGCGCAGAGGGTCGTGCTTTTTTTTTGTCTGAGCGCAGCGAGGTGTGCTCTTTTTCATCCCAGCCCCGCGAGCGGTGTTTTTTGTCATTATAAGCCTTGAGTTGTGATAGTTTTCGCATTGGCCTGAGTTGTACCACTTTTAAATATATAAATTCTATAAGAAAAAGAAATTTTCAAAAACTAAAAATTAATTTTGAAAAATGAGTTTGAAAAAATAAAATATGTAAAAGACATGCGCCTTGATAAATAACAATTATTTATCTATATATGCTGATCTGAACAATCAATATTGTACTATGGAAAAATGTACTATGGAAAAAAGAATTGGCAGCGGTTTTTTGAAAGATATATCTCAAAAATCTTAAACCTTCGATATCTCAAAATTTCGACGTACTGAACTTAATTCTGACCTTGAAATCATACATTTAGAATGATAAAATACACCGAGATGTAAAATCTCCCTATTCGAATTATATCCACTTCAAACACACCCTCTAACAAATTACATCCAACCCGAATGCAAAGATATTTCAAACTTGTAAACCAGCCCGCTAGTAATTTCAACGTATTTAGATTGCACTCGCCGCAAGATAACTGTGTCTCTTTCCTCTCCTCCCGCGGCTATATACACCTCGTGTCCTTATCCCGCACTCTCCCCCTTCATTCTCTATTCCACTCTCTTTAATAGACTCGAGGTGCCTCTCAATCAGGTCCTCTCCTCGCACCCTAAAAAGATCCGCGTCTTATCAGTCGCGGCGCCCGGCGCATTCTTTTACATCTCCCTCTCGCTTTCTCTCTTGGTGCTTTTTTCGCGAGCGCGCACCTAATGGATTACACGCCGCGATAAGCCGCTCAAAGAGCCGCGCGAAAATACGGGGAGGAGGCGAGATACCGCGAGTAGTTCTCGCGCTCGCGCGAGAGAAAGCGACTCTATAGATGCAATCAGAAGAAGAAGAAGGAGAGGGTGAGAGGTAGAGGATCAAGAGTTCGCTCTTCTCTCGCTCTCGGCTTAAAAACGATTTAATCTCCCGAGTCAGTCGCTCGCGTTTATCTCTTTACCTTCTATTTAGCAAAGGGAGCAGTAGTAGCAGTAGTCGCTCGCGCGGGGACAGTGCGAGAAGTCAGGAGAGCGAGAGAGAGAAGGAGTGGCTTATACGTAAAGCCAGATTAATATAAATCCGGCGATTCTGCCGTTAATTGCGAAGTTCCATTATCAGCCGCTTAACTCTCGCTCTCTCCTTATCTATCTCTCTTTGTCTCTCTCTCTTTCTCTCTGTCTCTACCTTAGCGAAAGTTCTACCCTTGCTCTTTCTCTTTAAGCGAGCGTCTCTTCGTCAAACTGCCGTTTTTCATGTTTCATCGACAAAGCGAGTGGCGCTCGCGCTGCTTGGGAATTCTCTTTATCACGCGCGCGCGAGAAAGCGAGAGGCTCTGAGGCCGGAAAAAAAGGCCGGCGTTTGTAACGGAAATGTGTTTCGCGCGCGCTCGCTCGCAAGTTCGTTTGATGTTTTAACCATTATTGTCGGTGCGCGATCTGAAGGATGTAATATTTAGATGTGTAGGAGGAAGGGGAAGGAATTTTTTTTTCAGTCTGAAAAGCTAGGTTCTCTTCTGAAGAATTCGATGGTTCGGTGGAAGGTGTATTCGTGAATATTGAGATTCAAGGGGGAGAAAGGATGTTTCTTTGGGGGTTGAATGAAGAGGTGGTTGGGATCGAAGGCTTTTCTATTGCACATAGATTATCGCGTAGGTCATTATGTAGATCGTAGGTATTTACTTCGTGTTAATTGTAGGTAAATCGAAGATTTTTGGTTGTAAGGTTGATCTTCACAAAAATATTTACACTTTGAATTTATTGAAAATTTTAAGAGCAATGTAAATTTATAGCTTTATAAATTCTAATTCATTATTTTAAACTAAATTGAAATAAGCAAGAAGAAACAATGAATTATCTATAGGTAAATTTATTACTTCTTATTAAATACTAATGGCTGTACTATTTCATCCAATGTGATAAAAATTTTATTTTATATGGGCTCAAAAATCTTGAAAAAATTACATAACTAATTCCGAATAATTAATAATAAAATCGACTCTCTACGCAACAAGCTTCATTTATTTCATGAACATAGCAAAACTTGATACCTATGCTTTGTCAATAATCAAAAACATATAGAGTTGTTCAAATCTCTATACACGCCCTTATCAAACAATATCCCACTTCAAAATCTAAAAACCGAAAGAGTATTGAAAAAAAAAACTATTTCAAACAGCTCAATACTATCACTTACCGCGTAACAGCATATTGAGTTGAAAACATCCATCTCGAGTATCAAAAAAAAAAAACGCAAAAGCACTCTCCAACATAGATGTCTGCACCCCATACACACAAAATGCTGATTATTTCGCGAACGCGCGCACGCGGACAGACCCCGATTGAAATTCATTCGCTGGGAAAATCGATGCACGAGCCACGTTATTGGACTTGCGCACGGCGCGAGCCCCGGACGAAAATATAATTATTCGCTTTCGTTTAACTCGAATAATCGCGACGGTTATTAGATTTATCGGGCCCGCGGCCTTCCCGGTATACTGGGAATTCGCGCGTCTGTTAACTGTTTCCAATTGGATTTTCTCTGCGTTCGAGCGTCTCTATTTCCCATTTTTTATTACGTTTTTGTGTGAAAGCTTTTTCTTTTTTGAGGTAAAGTGGTGGGTCTAATTTTTGGAAATGCTTGTGAATGGTTACAGGTGGATCCCGACTCGGAGGTGTTGCATCTGACGTCACTTGGCCTTCATAGTACCAGGTCGAGTCTCAGGCTCGAGCTTGATCCCCTGCATCTGGCGGACGGCAGGATTGAAGTCAAGTAAGAGATAGTAGAGTATTAACGGGGCTCTGAAGTACAAACATTTTTAGTAGTAGAATTGTGAAAAGTTTATTTCTAAATATTCATGGAAAAAAGTAAAGCTAATCTAACTTGTTTGCACTAGTGAAATCAACTAGTTTATAGGAAAAAGTTAAATTAGTATTCGAAATAAGTAAAATTAACTTGAAATATATAGTAAGAACAACTTCGTATTTATAAGGTTTCTACTTTTTTTCTGTTTTTTCAATACCGATATCGTTGTGAATATTATTAACTTGTCATTTATAAGTAAGGATTTCGGAAAGATTATGTACGAATCTATTATTATCATAAAACATTTTATATTTTACTGAAAAATGGTTCGATCATTCGATCGAAAATTGATTTTTCTTCCCATTCGAAAGTTTCACAACAACAGATAAAATTGTCACACCATCAATCAAAAAACGCACATCAATTCAGAAACATTTTTATTTTTACAGATGTTCGTCGGTGGTACGCACGTCGCCAGAAGTGAAGCCGCCATTCAAAGACATCCGGACGACAAAAATTTACGGTAACGACAATCCACCATCGATCACTCAATCCAAAACCAATTCGCCAAACTGCACATATCCACACGATTCGCCCGTAATTGCCGCTAAAAGCATCGCTTCTAACCCCGCCGTTAAATATTTGAAATGCGTTTTCAAATCACATAAACAACTACAGCGCGGCTCCTAAAATCAACATCGACGCGCCGTGATAATTTCAATAAACGCGCGCGTACCAAACAAGCCCCACGCGTGCCGCAAAGCAAATCCCAGCTGGATCTGCCAGTCGCGCGATTATATTGCGAACTCGAATTCGCGCGCAACAGAGAGAAAAAAAGCTGTCATAACGCCGCGCGTCCTAATGACGCTTTACGCGCTCGCGTGTCATTGATTGCCGCGAAGTGTTTTCTAATTAGCGCTTTCTAGCGCTCTCCTGGCATTTAGCCTCGAATTATTCGGTAAATTCAATTCGGCCGACATTTACAAGGCCCGCGTTCGGTAATGAGATTATCAATTACGCGCTCTCTCGCGTGCGCGCACGCGTGTAACAATTATTTATTGCTATAACGATTTGATTTCGCGCTGCGATTCGCCGTGCGCGAGTTTAAATTACGCGCGCTCTCTTCGATCGTTCGTAATGGGGGGAGTACGGCTATATAGCTGCGCGCAACCTGTTGTTTGTCGCCAACACTCGTCCTTTAGATGCAGCCGAACGAAAATTAGAATTCGCCCGATAAAACCCGCCCACGCGCTTTTTTACGGGCGGTGATAAAATTGTTTCTCCGTGCACAGCGAGTGGTGCTCTCCCCCTTTTTTTCGTAGGCGTTTGTCTAAACAAAATCCAGAGAGGGAGAGAGAGAAAAGGGTTTACGGCGGCCTGGAGAGTTTTTATTGTTGCTGTTTTTATTGAAAGTCGCGTTAATAAATATTTTTATGTCGCTCGCTGCATGTTTCAAAGGAATTTATCTCGGTGACGTTGATTTATGTGGATGCGCGAATCTGGATATATTTTGATCTATACCTGCGAGATTTTTGTCGTATGGAGCTTGACATTTTGGGGTTATTATACGCGGAAATAGATGTGGTATTATAAGAATATATAAAAATTGGTTCTTAACTCGCGTACTTTTTATACTTCAACTCAAATTTAATTACTTTATGTAAAGAAAATCACTACCTGCAGTATTTCAAGTACTTCAATATCTCATATAATTTAATTACTGCATATATAAGATGAGAACATAAATAATTCCACCGGTAATAATTCAAAATTTACGTTCTATTTTCGCAAATTGAGAAAATTCAATCACTCAACAAAATTGAATATATATTAACCGAAGTTATAAATATTTATTAGGACATATATACGTGATATTTAAAATATCTCTAATAAACTACCCGCTGCGCGAGATAGCTTCTTCGCAATTAGTACTAATTCGAACTCACATAACCCCGCCAGCCCACTTAATATTTATAAAATTCATACCTCCGAAACTTCTCATTGTTACCCCCCACATCGAACTACTTCTCCACTTCTCTCCCCCGCCCCTCCTTAGCTCAGCCAGAAAATTACCGCGGACACTTTTAACTTTCCTCTCCTGCGCGCTCGACGACTCCTACAACTCCATTAAGAAATTCAGAATAAAATTTCTCCCGCCCCTTCCCTCCCTCCTTCGACTTTCGTACCACAGCGGGCGAAAAAATTCGAAGCTAATTATGAGTCACTGCAGCTCCCCGTCCCCTCCTTAATTCAATCAACGTTTACTCGCGGTAATTAACCGGGACACAAAGGAGCGCGCGGTAAACACGCGCCTCGCTAATTACCGAAAAAGCTGCGAGGGTTGCGCGAAAAAAAGAATAAAAGACGAGAAAAAGTAAGAAAAAGAAAACAACACATAGTCGCGACGCGAAAATAAATAAACTGTCAACAGCAGAGCCGTCGAAGCCAGGCGGTGGCAAGACGCCACGTCGTTTCCATCGCTAGCCGGGGCGATTAACGGCGACGAGTTCGCTGCGACCGAACTTCCATCCGGCCGTTTAACGAGTGAAATAACGAGCTCGCGCGCCGGATCGATTTCCGCGAGTGCCTATATAGCTTGTCGCAGTATAGTGGTATGGTAGTAGTCGCGCCAGCAGGAATTAACAATCGTTCGGTAGCGCGCCGGCAGCGCCACTTAAGCAAATTAACGGACTTTATGGATTTGCAAGTCCATAAAATTAGCTCCCGCGCCGCTGCGGCGCGCCCCTGGATTACGATGGTTGTTACCGTGCTCGCCCGGAAAGAGAGTCACTCTCTCTCTCTCTCTCTCTGTTTATTCTTTTTTACGCGCGCGAGATTAGAGTGACGGGGGAATGAAAATTGTTTGGCGCAGGATGGGAAAACGGCGGGTGAGGCATTTTCCACGTTTAATTTTGAAATGATAAGGTAAAGCTTTTTAATTTGAGGTATTGGAGAAACGAAAGTTATTACATTTTTTAGGGAGAAAGGGTAGCTTAGAGTGTCAAATTGGATATGGTATGGTCTCGAGTCGTAATGGTATATTCGGAAAATGCAAATTGGCATGGTTCGAATTACACTTCAAGTTACGAATGTGAGTAATAAAATTACAGTAACATGAATATTGTCCATGGTGGAAATCGATTCTATTATTTGCCTAATGAATAGCTTCATCGAAAATCGTCAAAAACTAGACACTTTTCTTTGCCTGCATTTTTCTGATCACATTCGCGATTTAATAGCAAGAATAATTTATGAGTATTTAAAAGATATGAAAGTTGACCATTTTTTTAGGTAGAAAATGGCGAGTAAGAGGCTTGCTATAATGGTAAGGAGAGTGACAGAAACATAATCAAATGGAAAAATCATTGTTTTCCTTCATTGTATCCCCTGAAACAGTATATAAATCGTGTTTATACGTTTTGGTTAGCTATATATTTTTTTTTTAAATTGGCTTTTAAACACATGATCAGATTACAGAGAAAATTTTGTAAAAACATTTGGATGTTACCTTGTGTGCATTAAATAGACAATATGACCAAAAAAATTGTTTCATCACCATCCAGAAATTAGCTATTTTTACTAACAATTTACTAACCTGGGCTATTTTCGATAGAGACCATTTCTACCAGTGGTATTATATACTCTAACAACATCTACTGGAATTATTTATTTTGAAAACGCTGAAAATTGCTACTGATTGACAAAAATACCGGTAAACTGTGCCAAATTGATCGAAGCTATACTCAATTTCCTAAAAGAAGCGTGATGCTATTTTTTAATATTCTATATGGATAGCGTTCACATAATCAAAGTAGATTGGATAATTGGAAACGCTGGAAATAAAAAGTTGTTTATTGCGACGACCAAGTTATATTTAGAGGAAACGAGGTTAATGATAAAGGAAGTTTGCGATTTTCTGTTCGCCGTAGCGGCATAATGCTATTATGACTTTTACGCTTTACAATTATCTCAAGTTTCAAATTGTTTCTGCGCTATACACGCTATATTTTAACAACCCCGTACCGCTGAAAATTCGGACTCCATTGTGTACACAAGTTGGTGCGTAAAGGCTAATAAAGTTCGAATCACATTTTGAACTCCGCGCTGAAACTGGCATGACCTTTCAATTTCACCGCATACCAGAACCGCAGCAAGTACGTATAGCAAACAAAATATAAATTTCGAAAAAAGTTATGGACTGTCCGGAATACAGTACCTATAAAAACTTTCGATAGCTCTAAATAAACTTGAATTTTCCGAACCTCCATCTCACCCATTCTCGCCTCCCCTGGTTCCCTGTACTTATACACTTTCTCGGAACACGCGCGTCCCACGAGACTCGCGCGGCGGCGGGAAATTAAAACAATAATTTACAACAGTCCGCCGCCGTCTAATTGCGACTTAAATTAGCCGGCTCGTCGCGCCGTTAACGGGTGACGATGAGTGTGCGCGCGCACGCGCGTTATGACTCCACTGCTGCAGCGCTGGTATACTTTTATACACTGCGGCGGGCTTCGAGGTAGGTATAAAGCAAAAGAAAAAAGACGCCAACTTGTCTTAACGCCGTGGTAAACTCGCGCGCGACTGCGTGCGTAATTAAAAAGTGGAGCTCTCTGCGCGCGTGCATCGTAAATCTCACTTATCTCTAGGCCACTCGTTGTATCTCTTTTATCGGCTGTTGCTCGAGTGTCGGGCAGGTTGTAATCAAGCCGTTCGCGGAGAAGGAGGAGTATGTGGAGATTTTTGCTCTTTTTTTGTAAAGCGGTGGACGACGGTGGTTTTTTACCGCGGCGATATTATGTGCGTCGTGATGAGCCGGCGGGATAAAGCGGGGCTGGTTAGTGCGTATATATGAATAGCTGGTTTATTGGACCTCCTTTGCCAAGCGGTGAGACACTTTTTGCGCAAAGTTTATTAGAAGAGATTATCCGTTCTTAAAGGATTTTTTTGCGGGGTGGATTGTAGCGGTAAATTGCGGTATTCGTTATTCATTTATCGTTAAAAGTATACTAGAAAGAAAATAGCAAAACATCTGTAGATTTGATTAGATTTTTCAAGTTTGCATTATCATATTTCAAAATTATATATCCATATTTTCATATAATTACTTGTTATAATAAATTAATAATCTAGATTATGTATTCGTTAAAATTAAAATGCACTTTATAACACACGTAATTATGTGTAATGAAAAGAACATAAATTCCTTGACCTGTAATAAGGTATTTAATTAAAATTAATTACAAAAGTTTTGTTCGATTATAAAACGTGTTATTGCGCACATTGTATTTATAAAGTTAATTGTCGAGTTTATAAACTGTTTACGAAATTTAAATGCTATTCCGGTGTCCATTATTATGCGTCGCAGATTAAAAGCCGTCCCTAATCACAAAGACTAATGAGTTAATTAGGGCGGGGCCGATAGATAATGTACTATAGTAAAATCTATAAATTTCATTATATCCTCGACGTAATTACGACTTCATGAATTATTATAGTTAATTTTATAATCTACCTATATGTTATTCATATAAGCACGACTAACAATAATTTGTTTACCTCTTGCACACACGTGAAATAACCATTGCACTCAATGACCGCATCCCAAATTATTGCAAATCAACCATCAGCATACAGAACGTCGAAAATGAAGCTTTTAATCGAAATTGAAATATGACCTTCCAATGCATGACAGCGCATAATTGCAAAAAACGCGCCTATAAAAATCTCCTCCCTTATAAATCACATATACAAAATGAAAATACGCAGGATTCGAAACGCGCACGACTCTAAAAACCGACATTTAAATTCGCGAGCATCGTATAATAACGACTCATTACGCATTATATGTAATACACGTGTCCGCGCATTCCAAAGAAACAAAAATCATCCTCGTCGCCATTATCGTAATCATAATCATCATCATCACGTCATTGAAAACGCATAACGTCCGCTCTCTCCCCCCCTCGTAGATACACGAATCGCGCCCGATTATGTTAATACCGTCAGTGCATGTAAAATTAATACACACGCGCTTGCACGCGCGACGCATTAAAACTGGTTGCTCGCGAATCGATTCGCTCGTCAGTACACGTATAGGTACACACACATACATGTATATATGCGCGTGCGTATGAACGCAGGTACTGCACAACACAGTACTATAGCGGGCACCGGCTGGCAATGGATTTATGGCGTCCTGAATTATTTCGCACGAGTCATTTGCCGCCTATTGATGGAAGCTGCCGGCCGAAACCCGTTGACGAAGTTCAGCCACCCCTTCGACCTCATCCCTATACCCACCTCCCCGCGGACAGTGATTGGTCGCTTATTAACGATGCAGAGAGCCATGTGGAATGAATCCCTCCGGGAAGGGAGAGGGAAACGCGCGTCGATCCATTGACCATTGCTCGGCCGCCGCGCGCTTGTATACAAGATGACGACATTGTGTAGTTGTAGTAGCTCGTGGGAGGAGGAGGAGGAGAGAGGCGCTCGGTTCCGCGAATTAATCAGCGAGCCGGACCTCGGCTTTACAGCTTTGATACGCGCGCGCGTGCGAGGATTGGGCGCGGATGGGTTAGGCGCCGTTGTAGGAGAGAGCCGCCGCGCCGTTCTGTTGTGTTATAGTGCAGCGTGTAGTGCGTTTATGCGAGGATAAAATGCGCGAGCATATATAGAGAGGTGAGCGGTCGAAGGGTTATGTGCGCGATATGTTTTCGTATACTCGGGCGTGGGGAGAGATAGTGGAGGAGCTTGATTACGCGAATTCAATGGGCGTACAGGCAAATTCGGGAGTGTGTCGGAACAATAGGATGGATTTGTTGATAGCGCGGCGAATTTTGGTTTCACTTGTTTATTGGTTATCCAAAGTTTTTTTTTATGAATTTGATTTATGAACATTATATATAAGGATTTTGGGATAAAATTTAACGTTTATTGTTAATTGGCTTTTAATATGATTAAATGAAAAACATGATAAATCTTTTATTACATGTACTTAATAAGTTATTAAATTTATCGATGTGGAGAAAATTTTATAAAATTAATAACGCGAATTGCGGGCATTATTATGGGATGATTTGACGTGAACGCTGCGTGAGCGAATGTCGTATACGTTTTTTAATGATCCATTAACGAGAAATACGGATTACCGCACACTTTTATATAAACTTTAATTACTTGTAAATGAAATTTCATTTAACGAAAATACATGGACCGTGATTATCGAACAATCGCACGTAATTCCCGAAAAGTGATAAATCCAATAATCGCTCCCCATGAATATATAATACAAACAATTCGCGAAGAATTTCGTTCAACATTCGATTTGATCAATGCCGATGCACAAATATAATAACCGTATATATTCAAACATCACGTCGAATCGAATACCTCAATATTCTATTGTCACAATATTATAAATCTACATATTCCAAATACCATACTTGACATTAATCAAATATACCTCTCGCGCTAAATTATAATCAACGAAGAAAAAAAACGATATTATTACCCGTATAAGTATTCGCGGTATTCGGAATACCTTCCTCGTAGCTCAATAAGACAGCGCGGAGCAACGGCGTACTTTCCGGGGAAAAATAATTTCCACCCTCCGGTATAGTTGGTAGAGCAATAACAGCAGCGTCGAAGAACCCGTAAACAGTTCCTCTCGTCGTTGGCAAAACGGTGCCATCAACGTGGGGGTTGCTACAGCGCGCAATCTTCTCGCGAAATATTCCACCCTGATTTATACATATAATTGAATCGACGCTGTCGGAGTATCAACCGCCTCGCGACTTATCTACATAGAGAGTCGATTCCTGATTCGCCAGCGCAGCACAAACTGCACCTATAGGTATATATAGAGTCGTAGATAATGCGCTGCAGTCGCGCGGGCAAAGCCTTCGATATCTCCCTGAAAAGCGAGCAAGAAAAAGGGGGGAAGATCCGCTCGCTCGCGTAGAGAGAGAGGTAAAGTACACGAGAGCGAGAGGATAGAGGGAAGAAAATTCGAGGACGGTTAGACAGAGCCAATACCGACGCGCGCAGGTGAACCGAAGCGAGCCCGGAAACCGGAAAAGCCGTGGCGGCGGCGGCGGAGGAATTGCTCTTAACGACCTTCGATTTTCTCGTTAGGCTAAATCGTTCGCGGAACGCCTCCTGCATTCCCCTCATTCCACCGTTCCTCGTAACTTTTTCCCTTAACCAACTCTCTCTCGCAGTATAGCTCCGACGTGAATTACGAGATAATCGCGTCCGGTCAACGTGGATCCGGCTTTAAGTTTTACCGCGGCCTGCATCACCTCTCTCGTATATACACCGAACACGCTCGCGAGCAACCTGTGTATAGTATGCACAGTGTGTACGCGGATGCTTACGAATTTATACCCCGCGGGGGTTGTGTATGTACGCGCGCGCCGGCAAAGGCCGCTTCGACGGGGATTGTTGAACAAGCGCGGCGTTTCTAATATCGCCGGCCGATTCATGGAAAATTAAGCGGCTGCGGCGGCCGCTTGCTTGCGTTTGCCAGGGCTCTCGGTTGGCCGACTTTGCGCGCCGGGCTTGAAACGATTATATTTCGCGGTGGCGAGAGCCGGAGGTCTAGCTCCCCGCCGCGGTTCGGTTTTTTGAGCTGCGGGCGACGAGTGCCGTGGTGAAAGGGCGATGAATTCGTGATGAGAGTAGGTATGTTAGGGTATAGTTAGTTTTTATTTTTTATGTATATTGACGTGGTGCTTTGGGTAAAAGGTATAAAAGAGATTGTCGATACGGTTCGTCACATTTAGACTGAACGTTTTTTATAGTGTAAATATGCTTTTAATCGTAACCGTGTGCTTTTAAAGAGCCTCGTTTACACGTAGATATTTATCATTTTCGTTTATTTTTTTTTTCGTAAATAAATGGTTTTAATTACAATATATCCTTAATATAAGTATAATGATTAAAATCGCATTGATGTACCCAACTTCCATTAAAAACCTCTTTGTATAATTATACAAAAATATCAAAACACACGCGCGTGGATCCGATCTCCGAACACGATAATTGACGCTTTTAGCCACTCAAAGAATCGAAACCTTTCAAACTAAATAAATATATATATCCTTATCGACAAATCGTCGATCTGAAAGAAAATAATTTACTCGAAAACCAAAAGTACTTCACGCGCACTCCTATCACACCGACCTCGACCCTCTTAATTATCCTCCTCAAAATGCAATCACTCAGGAGAGCCCGGCCGGAAGGAGGGGCACAAAGGAACCAGCGTTAGAGCAAAAAAAGAAGAGGGAGTATAGGGAGGAAACCACCGCACGTGCGCGTAACACCGACACGGACGGCAAATTAACAAATCGCCCGGGCGATAATACGCCATTCGGCGCACGGATTCGCCCGCGCGTAATGCAATAATTGCCCCATGCGAGGGATCGAGCCTCCCTCTCTCTCTCTTACCTCTACCGCCCTCTACGTATCACGTTACCTCGTGCAATGATACACGGCTAGGCCATCTATCCTGAAAGAGAAGGGTATCGCGTCACTCTTTTTTTCGACCGGGAACTCTCGTCGGAAGGCCGTGTGTGTGTATACGAGAGATGCACGAGCGCGATATTTTTTATCGCGAGCCAATCGCGGAGGAGTGGAAAATTACGGCTGCTAGGCCGATGGGGTATGATGCTTTTGAGAGGGAGAGAGATAGCTGTCTGTTCGGTGGACTGTGAGTGACAATGGTTTATCGGGCGAAATCTTTTTTCGGTGTATTGGGAATCTTGGCCTGTGAGTGCGCGCTGTGTGAATAATTAAAGGCTTGCGTCCCGCGAGATATCCGTGTTATGGTCAAAATGTTTTCTTTTTAATGGGATATTTATGTTTACTTAGTGTTGATTGCGAAAAGAGAAGTTTACAGAATAGAATCTGATTTCATATGCAAACATTATTTGAGTGTTTTCATATTCGTTCGCAAAATAATGGGTGAGAAAATAATTACGTCAGTAGAAATAGATGGATGTGGTCAGACCTGTTACTTTATCTGTATAAACATTATTTAACTTAAGAATATATCTAAAAAAATTACTATTTTATTATAATAATAATATATGTCTTTAAACATAATTGTAGCGAAGAAAACATGTGCATTCAGACTATTATTGTCTTCCACCCGACATAATAAACGACAATTCATCACCCAGTTATTCGTAAAACACTCAAAATTAATATCCACTTCCACCGCTAGACGTCGCACTGTCAAATACCGCAACCCCTGACAAAGATAGGCCAACGCGACCGCACCGCGCTCGTACATCAGCCCCGAAATAATCACCAAACTACTCGGAGACCGCCATTTCCCACCGACTATTCGTCCCCGTCGCCGGCTCTCTGTCCAAGTCCCCCATCGTGTTATATACCACCCAACACATCCTCCACCCCACTGACATAAGTCATCCGCTAAACTCTCTCGACTCACTCGAAAACTTCTTCCGCTTGTCTGTTGCAGTTCAAGGTCAGGCGAGTCTAGCGGCGCCCTCGGTGTCGTTGCTGCTTGCCGTTCTGCTGGCGCTCGTGCTGCTCAGGAAGGATTAAGGTCTCTCGTGTCGGCCGACGATAAGGCACGTCGCCCAGAGAGAGAGAGAGAGAAGGAAGAAGAAGAAGAAGAGCGTTCGTGAGGAAAGACAATCATTGCTCGATTTGGAAGAGAGAGAGAGAGAGAGAGAGAGAGAGGGAAAGCGCAGTGCCACTAGGAGAATCAAAGGGTAGCTCGCCCATCGCACTCTCGGCCCTCTTTATTCAATCCGCACGGGCTGCGCGAACTGTACAGAGATTTCGGCGAGGGAGCGCCCAGGGGCTGCTTCATTCTTTTTTCCAGAAGTGTGTGTATGTGTGTGCGTCTGAGTAAGTGTAAGCGAGGTTGCGTGCGAGCGAGGCGTGGATAATGGATGTTACCCTTTTTCCAAGAGAGAGAGAGAGAGTTTGCACGGGATTTCTTGAGGGATAGTTTTGCGCGCCGTAGCGGGGCATAAAATTAGCATGTTGATGGGCTCATTTTCGAGGCAAAAGGCGGAGAGAAATATATGTGTAATACGTACGCGTGCATTTTCGGGATTTTGATTGAACGCAAGGCTTATTTATAAGCGGGCTGTTTGCCGTTAATTTTCACCGTTGAGTAATGGGTCGCGGGAGAGATTTTTAAATTGAAGAATCTCTTTGATATAGAGGCGACAATGGAGGCTATAAACGAATTTTATACCGCTAATTAAATTTTCAACGAACGCGGCGAATACAATTTAATTCTCTTTCGCGCACGAGAGAGACAGAACTGAGCGGATCGGATCACCAGCGAGATTTTTCGTCGATTAACCGTTACATATATACATATATATATACGTCACACACTGGTACGCGTGCGAATTTATTTCCCGTTACAGCTTAAACAGTCGCCAAAAAATCATGGAAAAATGCCAATATACATACACGGTGGAACTGCCCTCCCCCCTGCGAAAATTCAGAACAAATAACGAAAAGAGAGCGAAGCTAGGTATATATACATGATAGATGGTCGCGTAATTACTTGCGCGAAAAGTATGTATGATGTGTCAAACGGCTATATGAGTTTGAACAGCCCCCTCTCCGCCCGGCGTATACATACATACATATAAATATAAATATACATATATATACAAAGAGTGCGCGTGTGAATGAGAAAGAATGCGCGCGGGCTGTGCCCGTGCATGCGCGCGTTACGATCATTGTTTATTGTGTAAAGAGAGACGCGTGGACGTGGGTACGAGTATATAAAAAAGGGGAGAAAGGGAGAGGACAACAAAAAAAATAGGTAGAGAATGAGTGAGTGAGTATGGCGCAAATAATGTTCCCTTGTTGTGTTGACACTCATTTCTCGCTGTGTAAATAAGATTCCCCCCGCGCGCTGGATATATCTGCCGTTCAAATATTTATCGCGCGAAAAAAGCAAAAAGTTTATTGGATGTACATATAAGCGGCCGGAACTCATCAAGTGGTGTATACGTGTAAAGCGACTGGCGTGTGTGTTCATGCCTATATATATATATAACTGTACGTATAATACGTGCGTCTGATGTTTGTGTATGCAAAAAACAGAAAGAGAAGAGAGGACATAATATACAGGCGCGGGTATGATGTGTAGTACAGAGGCGCGCGTCGACTTTGGTGTGCGCGAGCTTTGACGTGGAATCGGTTATACATCCCGGCGATAAGGGGCAAACAGTCGCGACTCGGGACGCCTGGTTGCCTTACGAATTATGCGCGAGCGCGCGCGTGTTTTATTTTTATCGGGACCTTTGCTACCTTTCTTTTTCGTTGTCGATCGGATATTTTCTTTGTAAAAAAAAAAGTATATGTTCGGTTTGGTTATATACATGAATAAGTCGCGTTCATTAAGCGCGTTAAATATTGCCTGGATTCGTTAATAAAAAATTGTCGTGGTAAAAGTTGATTTATGTATATACAGAGCGCGGTGCGCTAGTACCTATATTAGAATATTTAACAGACCGAGCGAGCGGCGTACTCGCGCGCTTATGAATATTAGATAAATCTAAACGGAAACAAACGTTATGCGTTTCCGCATGAATAAAGCAACGCGACTGGGTATGCGGAAAATGCGCTTGACGTTTTCCAACGTTCGCGAAAATTAAAAAAACACCTTAACAATCGTTTCGAAGCGAGACAAATAAAGTAATGGCTCGGTCGCGTAACGAGAGAATTACAAAGGCGAATTTGACTCTACCGGGTTAAAATTTTCCGAGCTGCGTTACTTCAGCGTTACTAACAGCCGCACTAACCCCTCTATTCAGCATCGCTGTGAGCAACTTTCTCACAAAACTAAGCGCGTTCGTTCCCGCAGCTGAAAAGCAATTCAAGCCATAATCCGCCCCATCGAATCGCACTTCCTCCTAATTCCGCAACTCTAGGGAGAAAAAACACGCGCCGCTCGCGCAACAAAGCCATAAATCGCCGTCTAAAAGACGCGAGCGCACAGCCAAAGTCGTACGCTCGCGCCTCTATATATATACATACGTATACACATACATATACACGTGCGCTTGCGCGTCGCGGGCCCATAAGCTTCCGCACTAATTATAAGTTTTAATTGGTACATGTGATTAGTAAACGCTCGGGCGCGAGTGGAAGAGAGCGGGGCGCGCGCTGGCGCGGCCGAAAGTATTCCAATCTGCGCTTGCGGAAGCTTGAACGCGCAAGCGCGGTGTTTTTCGTTTCTGTACATAGTTGACTAGTGATAAGGCCAAGTGCTGGATGACGATTGTATTTGCATCGCAGTCGGCGTCGCAGTGTGGACAAAACGCGTTATTATTATTTCGGTGGGTGTATATACTTTGCGCGAGCTGTTGCTGTTGGAGAGACATGATGAATTTTCCCGGCGCGCACCCGTGGGATATGGTTTTTCCGCGTGAGAAAGTTATTTGCGTGTGTGTATGTGTGACCTGGGATTTGACGAATGAAGTTGTGTGTCGCGCGAGGTGCAAAATTGCGAACGATGATCGTAATAATTATTATTATATATGAAATTTATATTGTTGAAATTTCGCTCGCGCTCCCTAGTGACATATATAAACAATATCTACAAACTAGTGGAGCGTGCGCTCGTCACAGATAAACCGTGCCATGAATTTGTGCGCACAGCTTTTGACGATAATTTAACTTAGCTCCTGTTAATTTCCATATTTCAGTTGCACACGCGCGCGCGTTTTGCATGAACATTATGTGCGCATAATTCGCGAGATTTCGAAAATCAAGTGCGAAACGATGGAAAATAGGTAACATATTCTCGGTAAAAGAGTTAATTAATAATAAACAAAAAAGTACATTAAAAAACATTAATAATTAGCATATGAGTTTGAACGTATCTCTTCCACGAAGCCCAGAAACTCGCTGCACCGGAAAAACCAAACCACGAGGTTGCGCACAGCAACTCCGCAACAGCGGATAAACGCAGAGTGTACACACACACACACACATATACAGGAGAAGCGCTGTTCATTGTGTGTACGAACGGCGTGTTTACGCGTCTATGTATACTCGCTTCCGCGACTTGAGAGCGTGAAATCTGATAGTCGTCGTCGTATCGAGTCGCGAGCGCGCGCTGGATTACGCCGAAGCTCCTCGTGTATACACACAACTTCAGTTTGTGTACCGTTATATATATACATACGCGGAGCCCGCTCTTCCTCGCCGCGAATATATACATATATATACATACGCGAGAGAGTTTTGGACAAAAGCAGGTTTGGCGGTGCTCCAAAAATCCTTGGATGGGAGGGGAAGAGTAGGTCCCTTTTTGTCGGTGATTTATGTTATGGGGACAGGGGTTAATTTTGCTTTACGTCCGCGGTTAAGTGGACGGCGGTAGCAGCGGGGGACGGTTTCCATCGATGAAAAATACGCTGCGGTGCGCGCGAGTTATGCGCGTCGAAATGGAATGCGAAAGCCGAGGGGATTTTGTGCAATTAGCGGTAGTGTGACGATTAATTTTTGTTTTAACGGGGAGACGAGGTTTAGTCCGTTTGGCGCGAAAGATTATTGGCGTTCAGAGTTTTATCGTAATTATATATAAAGGTGATGAAGTATTGTCGTTATATTTGACGGTATTTTCAGGCAAAGAGAAAAAGGTGATCGAATATGGATGGATGGTTTGAATCTTTTATTTCTTTCAAATTTGACGCTGCCGATCGATTCTCCTGACTTTTTAAAAACCCCAGTCTGTCCGAATATGCCGCATCGAATATTGACAATGAAAAGTCGAACAATTAATTTGGAAGAAATTCCAGTTCGGAAACAAAAATCACTGCATGAATAACTCAACGCGTACCTTGAAAGTTTAAACGCTAATAATCCAAAGTGCACACATGGTCACACACCCACATACATCTACCATTTTCATTGCGGAAAAATTTCACCACTCCAAGGTTCCCAAAATCTCCAATCATCAACCTAAAAGCCACCGGAAAAATGCCTCTCAAAATGCGCCTTTTTGGACAATCACTCGATCGTCATTCGCTTAAAGGCGTCCCTCTGCAGTGAGAATCAGAACAATGCCTCTGCGGTCGCGCGCGAAATTTTCGCCAGAAGGTTTTGGAATTCCGAACTTGGCTCTTGGCGCGGTGACATAGTCTTTTCCATTGTCACGCGCGGCCGGAACGGACACTTGGATAAAGGAACCGAGGAACGAAGAAGGAGGTGGAGAGAGGAAGGTGGGAAAGTTCTGGGACACGTGTTTTGGGAAGAAAGTTGTCGGAGTATAGTCGCAGGATGCGTGTAGGTTGGAGGGTGCGATATTTTGGTTTTTCTGGTTGTCGAGGTAGTATGGTTGAAAATGTGATGTATAGGTGGTCGGAAAAACTTGAAATAAAAGAAATGGAATGGCAAAAGCATGGGAAGATTATTTTTTTTTAATTTAAAATCCATAAAATCTATTTTAGTGTTCGAAGGATTGAAAGACATAGCATGGAAAAGTTGTGGAAAGTCGATTTAGGATCAACGTCTGACTTGATTCGGATTATACTACTTCCATATACTTAAGATCGCGATAACATTCAATTATTGATTTTAAGAGCTTTTCTATCAAATGTAATCGACTTTTTTCAAATTTCTTTTTCATATTCTTATTGATGACATGGCTTTCACACATCGCATTTTCAAAATTACATTATAAAGTCACCTTTGTCGAAACATATATTTCAAAAACATTTCTTTCGACGCTTTTTTTTTCCTCCCACTCGCAGAACAAAACTCATACCTCGTAGCGATGTTTTTGCCATTACCCAGGCTTGTCCTGCAAAAAATGTTGAAAAGAAACACAGTGCAATTACAGCATCCACATACGAGACATAACGCCACGTCAGTCACGACAATACCGCGCGTCGTGCGACAAAGAAAGCTGAAAAGCAAACGCGCAACTCGCGGGCATATACATACCTGTCTCCTACCGCGCAACGACCGAATAAATCATCCCCTTATGAACAAACATAAATACACCAACAACGCGTTGCAAAAAAGCTAGCCATATGTGCGTATACGCGAACCAACCAACCAAGCCATGACAAAAAAAAAGCCGCGGGAAAAAAAGATGAGGGATCCGCTCGATTCCCGCGCGTAGAGGCAGCTGCATTACCGCGAGCCGAGTAATTAGGCCGAGAGCCGCGACAAAGCACGCGTGCGCGCACAGAAAAACCGAGAGCGAGCTTTTTGTTCGGAAAGAAAAGAAGCGCGAGCCATTCCCAGCCGGGCACTTACACGCGGATAAGGGGAAACGAGGCGCGCGGGACGTCGAAAGAGAGAGAGAGAAAGTTTCGCGTCCCTAAACTCGTTCGGGCCGGCGATGAGCGACTTCGAACGAGTTTTCGGGGAGAGAGAAAGAGAGAGAGGACGACCCTTTGACGACGACGACACGTACACACGTTCATTGATGGGCCGGAAAGAGAGAAAGAGGAAGGAGAGCGGGGGGAATCTGATGGAATTTTTTAGTCTCGTGTTTACTCGGCCGGCGAGAGACGTGTGTGCGCTGCGCGTTAAGGTACGACGACGACTTGAAATGGCATCGGACGGCGGGTTCTTTTGTGCGGTTAGGACGAATAGAGCGTTTGTAGAGATCGCAAAGGGACGAGAGGTACCGAGACAGATGGGGCGATTTTCCGATCGAAATTTCGACGGTGATTTTTTTTTTTGTTTAATTAAGAAAGTTCACATAATAGATGATTTTTTGAAAATATTAATTTCCGCTTAAGGTCGCGCGTATAATTTCTTAGACTGAGCGTAGAAGGAGAAAGAAAAGATCTCATGAAAATTTCATGAAAACGTCTCGGATTTCGCCCTTTTCAGACTTCACTCTCTCTCTGAGACTAAGTTTAAAGGATTTTTTTTCTCTACTGCGCAAGTGTAATATGAATTTCAAGAAGTTTTCAAGTGCGCTCCTTTATTTTTCTTCCCTCCAAAAAAAAAGACTCTTTTATGTCGGGTAATCGTCTACCCTAATCTACCCGAAATTCGAACATTTAAGCACAGACCGAGAATCTTCCAAAAACAGATCTATTCCCAGAATATACGCTCGCAAAATTGAGAAAGCTAATGAAAAACATTGTCATACCCACCTCTCTAGCCAACTTCAAAGGACGTCGGAGCTAATTCCCTTGTTTTACATTTTACGTTACCCTCGCGCACTGCACTCGTGTATAGAGAAAGTTTGCGTTCCATTCGAATTTCCCCGCTGCATAATAATAATAATAATAATAATGATAATAATACGCGAGGCGAATTGTCAACGCGCATTATGAGAATTTCCGGGTAAATTGAGAGAACGCTCGCTAGCTAGCTTAATCCCAAGGTCAAGCTTTTACGAGGAGCTTCTACGGCTATTTCCCAGCGAAATAAGCTCATTTGCGTGCACCGACGACTACGACGGCGTCTAGAGGAAAGTAATGGCCTCTCTCGGGCGCTCGCGCGTGGAGGAAGAAAGTATTATCGAGGGCGCGTATATCTACGCGACGAATTGGCGCTGTTAGAATTGTTGCTAATGGATTATTGTATATACGATGTTGGACACAAATAAAAGAGAGGAAAAAATGAAAACAAAGTTCTAAAATGTTGAATATCCTTCGCGATTGAATATTTCGAAATTTCACTATTGAAAGTATTTTATTCGAGTGATTGTGCATGTCCGTGGAGCGAGCCGAAAGATGCCGTCTATTTATATGAGCGATACGAGCACGTGATTAATTAACAATCATACGTATATCATTTCGGTTACGCGCTCGCCGGACTGCGACAATCACGCGCTGAGAATTTGAAATCTGATATACACGACACCTGTTAATTTTTTCGACCGCGCATTTTCTCGACGCTCTTTACACTGTTGTTATAACGTATATATACATTATAATTATTGCGAGAGGTAAAGACCTTCGTAAATTCGATGTTCGCTTGTGTAAGTAGCCTGAGGACGTGAGCAAAAAACGATGACACTGCGACGTAATGAAGTGCGATATATATATAAATATAAATACCAAGTATATATAGTGTATAATCCCGCGGTTACCACACGATTGTATAAAATATTTATAATACACGGTTGAATGTATACGCACTCGCAAATAAAGTACTATATATATACGAACTGAATATGTATATATATATGAACCTATGTACGTGTATATATACGTATGAGCGTCGCGCGCAGCCGGCGACTCGCAAAAGGAAGCAGAGTGGATACGGCGAGAAAAAGAGTATACAGATATATATATAAAGAAGAAAAAAAATCGTTATACAAATATACATACCGCTTCGCTGCATAGCGTGGAGAAACCAACAAAAAAAAAGTGCGCTAGTCGAGAGTATGGGAGAAAGAGAGAACGAGAGATAGAGCGAGAGAGGGAGTACGTCATATACATACACATACAGAGAGAGCGACAACAAAATGAATAAAATATAATTTAAAAAAATGGAAAAACGTGCGGTATGTGAGAGTGTCTGTCGGGGATCACGATGGTCTTTCGATTTCATCGAGTCTCTTTCTCTCCACGCGTATACATGTGTATATCTATGTGTGTGTGTGTGTCTTCGTTGTGTAAAAAAAGGAGAGGTGGAAGGACGAGAGGAAGAGACGATTAGAACGGAGAACGTCGATCGGATGTGGAGTGGGCTTTCGGTTCTCGCGTGGAAAGAAACGTATATATCGCTACAGCACATACAGCGATCGAAACGAACACTCGTTATTTCGAGCAACGCGTGCCTGTCGAATTCTATTTCTGCCTGCGAAGTGTATTAAACTCCGATGTACCTTAAATAACCGGACTGTGCGCGTATACCGAAAGCAAAAGTGTTTAATCAAATATTGTCGCTACACGTGTAGCACGCGCACGCGCGTATCCGAGAAGTAGTTGACTCTGTCGCATTGTCGGTCCTGCTATTCACGATAATTGCGTGCATTCATCGATACTTTGTAATAATGCGAACAACGTCAACATTGGGTCCACGTTCACGGATTTACTCTGTATAACATATACTTTATACACACACACACGCACACAAGGTGCGTTAATAAATCCATCAGTCGCACTGAATACTTCATCAGCTGTGCGCTCTCGAAACGACGTAACCACGCGAGCGCGAGTAAAACGAAAGCTTATGTCCACATCCGCCCCGCGTCGACCCTGCGGTATATAGATATATAATGTACCCCGGCTACGCATAGATATATATACGATACACGTGTAAAAATCTAAGCGAGCGTGACAGCTGTCGGAAGGGCGCGCAGACAGACACTTCCGCGAAATTAATTTTCAAATAGACACGCCCGCGCCCTTTTGTACTATTACACACGCAGATACACGAGGTACGCGTTGTATCGACGTCGCAGGGAAGATGTTTCGCCGAGGAGGAAGTGTTGTGTGTCTGTGGAATTATGTTAGAGAGAGGAGAGGGAGGAATTGGATGTATGCGAAGAGACGTGGAGAGAGTATGGAGATATATATATTATTATATATATAGGAGAAACATTTTCCGCTTGACATGTTGTACCGAAATTATTCGTCTACCCACGTAAGATCATGTGTATGGCCTAATGTATATATTTCGCAGATTTAGTAATAAATCATATTTCAGTAAGATGACTCGTATTTTATTTTCTCACTGTTTTACTTTTTCAATAATATGACAAATTAACCGTACATTGTGTAATAAATATAAATCTTTTGTTATTTTCGTTGCATTTACATGCACATATTATTTATGTTTAATTAATATACCTTCATTTGTGTTTCGTTATCAATAATTTACAAATATTGCCAGCAGCTTAAAAAATCGACATCAACAAGTAAGTAAATACATACAAATATAAATAAATGGATTTTATTGTTAAACCTTTGTTTGAAACGAAAAAAAAGAAGTATTAAAATAACAGAATGCTTGAAATACAACAAAAAAATATGTATAAAACAAATATTATTCTTTATCAAATATCAGTTTTAATTAATTCAGCGAACCAGCTTAATTACGGAACCTTCAAAGTTAGTAAAAAAAATATCTCTTCCACCCCACGCCATCCTATCCTAAAAATCACTCGAATAAATCGCGACCTTAAAGTATAAACTCCTTGACCTAGGCCACCTCTCAACTACCCCCATTACTTACACTCGAACACTTGCACTCCTCCTCCTCCTCCCGCCAATTAAATAAAAAAATCACCGCACAAGCGGAAAAATCACCACCACGGGAATAAGAAATCCCGCCCGTTAGATTATACGTTTATTACAATAATACCCTCCCCCTACTATATATATAAGCACTCGAGGTGCGCGCAGCCGCGGGGGGAATAATCGTTTAAATGAAGATAGCGCGCGGCAGTCGTCGATTCTTCGTGCCGGCGGATAATTCCATTGGCTTAGCAAATATGCCGGCGCTCTCCTGCTGCTATATACCTACCCGCCCCCTCCTGCAGTTCAATACAATATGAATTCCGTTAGCGATCAATGGCAGACTACTCGCTCCGGAAGGCGATTAATGCTAATGGCCTCCCTCCCGCCAGCCGCCGCACACGCCTGAGTGCTACCACCACCACCACCGCGTTTGAATATGTATCGATGCATATTTTACAAAAGGAGGATGTGTGGGTGGGGGAGCGAGGAGGCGCCTTATCGGAAAATATATCGCGGCGAAGACTAGTGTATTTATTGATATTGCCTTCCGCGAGGGAGCTCGTGCCTCCGGTATAACGGCCTGAGACGGTGCGGCAGGTAAGAAATTGCAAATTCTTTCGCGCGCCAAGCTCGTGGCACGGCGCCCGGAGGTTGCGTCGATGATCTAGGGCGCTGATGAGTTATTATATATATATAGAGGGGGCGAGCTTGTGGCAGGAGAGAGGGTTAATGGTCGGTTAATTTTCTTGTTTATGGAGGATTGCTGATATAGAGTATCGGCCCGCTGGGTGTATTGGTGAGTTTAGGGTATAGGAAATGGAGGTTCTTTCTGTTGTTGAAATAGAATAGAAATATATCGGTTTGATTTTTTAGGTGTGGCTGAAAAACGTCTTTTGGTTGTCGATTCTGTAAAGGATAGCAAGGCATTGTTTAGAGTATAAATTGAAATTACATTATTATATAAAGTCATATTTTCAAAAGCTCGGAAACTCATTGAATTGCCTAAAGTTTTCGTATTTCTGACGAAAATAGAGAACTAAAATCAAAAGTTTGAAATTCAAGCCATCTATTAAAGATGTGTGATCGGATTCAATGGAAAGGGCCATTTCAAACAGGTGAAACAAATAAAACACCGTCAATATTCCAGACAATAATCGATACAATATCAAGATTGTGGTGTCAAGAATCTTGTGTTGTCAATAACTTAACATTTTCTAATCGTAATAACGAGATGTTCGAGTGATAACGGTTGGCGAGATAGTAAGCGACGCGCCGCTATATCCCCTCGAGCCGGCTTATTTAGGTATGTAAGGCCACAGGGAAGGATTCCGCCGCATAGCGGCAGCGCGCGAACTAGACTCTGGACCGGCGGCACATATATGGCAGGATAAATCAAATTTAAAATTTCGCATTTATTTATACTTGTGCCGAAATTTTATTATTTTTGTATTAAACCTAGTGTATTTGTAAAATAAATTATCTTCAGTAGCTTAAAATTTTCTTAAAATTCAGTAAATTTGTAACTTAAAAGTTTCTTGAATTTAAGAACATTTTTATCTATAAAACTGAATGTACTTTTACATTATTCAATTTACATTGTTATAAAATTCCAATTACATACCCAACTTTCATTTCGAATTATATGTAAATTTCAATTGCATATTATATTAATATATTTACGTATGAAATTATTTTTAGTACCGTTGTTTTTAACTTACATTTATTCTTAATCTTCATTTCAATTATTTTTAAATATCATTTGCATACGTACCTTAAATGTTTATTATAATTTTACTAAAAAGTGTCATATACTAGTGTATAAATTCGTTTTTTGTTACCCGTATTCGATTTCCATTCAAAACCCTTAAACTTTTATTACATTTGAAATTTCAACATTTTGGTATTAAACGTTATGTATTTGTATATTAAATTACATTCCGTTACATTATTCTTAAAATTCAGTAATATTTGTAACTTGAAAGTTTCTTAAATTTAAGAACATCTAAAAAGGTCTGAAACTGAAATATCCGGGGGTGCGAGGTCCTCGTAAATAAAGGAAGCTACGGAGACGTGCATCAGTGAACAAGTAAATTATTTCAAAAACTTACTACTTATTTTACGTCTGCATACCTTCCTCTTCTACGTGGACCTTTAATTTTTCAAACAATCGACTCGCTTTTTGTCGTACGTCTGCGTAACTCCAATATGATCAAGAATTTCAAGACAAGACAATAATACTTTTCATATTGCCTGAAAAGACCAATACAAGAGCTAAATTTTCGAGAAATTCCAAGAGTGAGACAATAATTACAGAACTATTGTATATTGTATTGTCTCGCTCTCGTGCAGCCCTACATTTGCTTGATATCATTTCGTTTTTAATTCATTTCTTTATAAAGAATACTTTATGAATACTTTTACTGCAACTATGAGATACCTCGCTTATGTTTGATGCCACTTTGTATTTCATAATTGTGTTCATAATGAATACTTTGTGAATTCTTTTATTACAACTACAAAATGCTTTGCTTATAGTTGATACGATTTTATATTTTTAAAAATTTGTTCACTAAGATTACTTTATGAATACTTTTTGAACACAATAAGTTTTTATTTATTGCGGACATTAGAAAACTCTTTATGAATTCTTTTTTTTCAGGGTGTGCTTATTGGGTAACTATTATACCATAGCAAATAAATATGATAATATTCTTCAACATTTTTTTTATGGGGGACAACTTTTTTGAAATATGTTGCTAAATTATTTCAGATATCAAATAGCACAGGCACCTTCATCTAATCTATAAGATTTACACATTGTCTAACCTAAGTTCTAACTTTTTGAGAAAATTAAAAAAAAAAGAAAATATTTATAGAATAAAAATTTGAAAAATCTAAACTTTCTTTTAGATAAAACTTTAGAATAAAGCTATTATTTCATTTCAATAAAAAATATAGATGGTTTCATACCAAAGAAGAAAATTTAGAGAATACGTTTTCAGTATAGATCTGATTTCTACTTCACCGGCACTAGATATTTTAAGTAAATCGAATTTAATTAATTAACGTTTTGTCATAATTTACTCATTTTCTTAAAATATTGTGTTAATATAAATAATTATTAAAAACCATTAATGTATTAGATGAATAATTAAAATGAAATATTAATATTGAATAAATAGGGATAATGCAGCTTAAGTGATGATAATTTCCAAATTCTTCCATGCGAGCGATATCACTCTTTAATTTAATTTAATTATATTAGATGAATAATTAAAATGAAATATTAATATTGAATAAATACGGATAATGCAGCTTAAGTTGATGAAAATGTCCAAATTCTTCCATGCAAACGTATTCTCTAAATTTTCTTCTTTGATATGAAAACGTCTATATTTTTTATTGAAATGAAATAATAGCTTTATTCTAAAGGGCTATCTAAAAGAAAGTTTAGATTTTTCAAATTTTTATTCTATAAATATTTTCTTTCTGTTTAATTTTCTCAAAAAGTTAGAACTTAGGTTAGACAAAGTGTAAATCTTATAGAGTAGATGAAGGTGCCTGTGCTATTCGTAACCGAAACTGGAACATTTATCACGCTAACTTTATCGTTTTCGCGACATTGTAACATGGACGTTTCAATATGATCATGTCTTCAATGATGACTGTAAGTGAATTGCAATTTTGTAATTATTATATGGATTAGTTATAAAATTAATTTTGTTTATGTTATGTTAGTCGGACAAGAAAGAGCCAGAACTTTCAGATGAAGAAAATGAATCAAATCAAGCTAAGTAGAGAAGAATGATCGAAGTAAGAGTTTAAAAAAAAGACAAATACGAGAGTGGGAAGAGAAAAGAGATACTATTATTTTTAACTATACACTTAATACAGTTCTTACTCTACCTCGGTTTGACAGAAGGCTTTCTCAATTGCCATCTGTTTTATCATCCCCATGCATTTCTCATGTTGGTGATGGTTTTTAATTTAGTTTTTAATATTGGATTTGGGGAAATTTCTATTCGTTGAATTTAAAATTTAAAATAAGTAAATGAAAAATTAACTTTTAAAAATTTTAAATAATTGATATTTCTCTATCTGTGACAACATCAAAGTAATTAAATTATTATTTGTGAATATTGAATAATAACTATGGTAATACGTGATACTTATAGCGTGGAATTATAAAAGTTACATAGTGACGTTATTTTTTGCACTGACTGAATCATTAATGTAAGGTTTTAACAATTTAAGGTTAAATAAAACGCACGCATATCATTATCGACGAATTATGTGTTTATTTCCAGCTACATTATAAAAAAATCTTACATATAAAACCTATAATCCTGTGAAAATTACACAAAATTAAATATAAATATTACCTATTACCTAATTATATTAAAACTCGTTCGTAATTAGAATTAAAAATATCTTGCATTGATGCAGTACTCATGCATAACTGAACAAAAGTACATTCAAAACAAACATTCGATACTTAAATGTATTGATTAGAATGAGACTTGGAATAATAGGACATAAGTTAAGTTGTGAAATGTTTTATTGGAAGGTATCTATGCCAAATTTCAACGCTTCACTCCGTCCTTTCCCCTTGAATCGATCATCGGCTAGTCCCGAAACACGGTAGATCTACGATTGATTCACAATTACGTCTTTAATAGCTTGCTTCCATGCTCTATACCCTATCCTCGCTATATGCCTGCGCTTCTTTAACAAATATATAAATTTGTTTTTCTCATTAGTTTGGTTCTCCCAAAAATAGCTAGACTTTTATAAATATTTCTTATTTTATTCTTACATTTCGAATTTCGAGTGGATTAAAAAAAGTATTGCATCGCAAAAAAAAAAAAATTCATATAAATACAACGGAAATAAAATTTTTATAGTAAGATTATAATCGATAACACAAAACAATAAATATAAATAAAACAAACGCCAGGTTTTGTATTGCATTGAATTAATTCTACACTGACGAAAAATTATTGACTTGAATAAAGTAACTGCCATGATTTAGGGTCATAAAGAATTTACCTTTACTTTATAATTGACAAATAAATAAATTTTTATTAATAATTATAATAAAATGCAGCGATTGTTATCTAAAGACATTTTAATTATTTGTAAATCTTTACAACGTAGCTTAACTTACAGGCTCATTTTGAACTTCAAGTTATTTGTTATTTTGCTACAATGTTTTATCACTCAATTAAAGGTTAATATAATTCTGGTGATATTATTAATATGGAGTTTTATTCAAACATGTGTTAAAAATATTCGTTTTAACACTCGTTCGAATAATGTACGTAAGTAAAAGAAACAAATTACTACCCATAACACTAACGGACCTCCTGACTATATTACACACATTTCTTTTGGCGTAAGCATTATAAGAATACGAAATATCTTTGCACAATTTTGTTATTTCTTTTATGTTTTATTTTTTTCTTTTGTTTTGTTTATCGACGTTTATTTTATAACGCATTATCAAGTTTCCACCTCTTTAAACATAAAGATTAGATGATTTTATTCTTTTATATAAGTCGCAGAAAATAAAATGTACGATATTTTCACGTGGTTTTGACCCATCGCTATAAATGACATAAAATTCCTTGATAAAGAGCAAATCGTGGTATAAATTGTAAATTTAATAAATTGCAGAGATTCCAACGACATTAGAGCCGTTAATGGTAATTTATAAATTTGCTCAAAAAGGTAAAGCAATCTAAATGTTGAACTTTTGGCAGTGAAACTTCCTTGTGCGTTTTCTTCGCTATGCAAGTACATATCGCTATACAATTTTACGCTTTCAAAATCTTTATAAACAACATTTCAACTACAACTCAAGCTTGCCACGTGGAAATATTGTACAATTTCTCTTTCGCGCTGTCACGTCGCCTCAACTCATCGACAATCGACAGATTTTCTTGCGGTACTTCGGCTCTGATACACACGTACACACATTCGCACATCATCTTCATTAAGTATGGCAGTTCTTCTCGTTTCTGTTCGCTCTTTTGTCGTGCGTGTCGCTCCCCTCTATTCCGGTTTGACGGTCTTGTGCACGGCCGCGATCTTGTTGGTGGGCAGCTTGTCGTTCCTGTAGCCCTCGACGAACTGCTGGACAGATTCGACCGTTATCTCGGCGCCGTCCTCCATCACCGCGTACACCCCTCGTGGGATGTCGATCGCGGTGAGCAGCGGCACGGCGTCGTCCAGGCCGACGAACTCGCGTAGAATGTCCGATGTCTCGCACTGAAAGTTGAGATGGATTTGTTAGTGATTCTTGTAGTTTTAATGATTATAATATATAATGTATTTGTGTTTTGTATACGAGTAACTTGAATGACTCATGCTATAATGTATAAAAGAATGTGTCGTTGAGAAGGAATTAAAATTCCTCTCTTATAGACTAAATCAACCAAAGTAGATCTAGGACGAGTCTAATCAGAAAATAATTTCCATTTAGCGTATGCCTTCCCGGCCAATAAGAGGATCGACCTTTCAAATAAACCTGTCATACAGGTTTTATAAAGTTTCGAATAGCAGACTTCCTCTCGCGCCGTAAATATCTAAAGAAGAACATTAAAATTATCCGTGCTCCATTATCCGCAATCTATATACCTTTCTAGAACACAAAATACACAAAATTGAACTCAATAATTTTACCCTCAATTTCCTCTGAATTAATAATATAAAAATATAACTTTATATATAGATATCCGGCTTCATTTCTCTAAATAGATACCCATTTCAACATTCCGCTCCCCTACTTTCATTCCCTCGAATTTCAGGAAAGCAACCCTCTCTTCTATACTCATAATAGTCTCAAACCTTCTTTTGATTCAAAATTCTTCTCTCTCCAAGCATTCACACACACAACGCCTATATACATATAAAGACTCACATCAAGGGCAATGTAGAACTGCAGCGTGTCGTCCGGGTCGTCGTAGTTGGGGTCGTAGTCCGGCCTGACATCTCGCCTGTACATCTCGGCAGCCGGCAGAAGGACGCTCTCGCCGAATTGTATCTCGCAGTCTTCACCCTCTGGGCACGCGCGCGTGCAGTAAAAAAATAAAAGAGAGGCGGACCGCCGTATAAGTATACACGATGAAAGAATAACGCACACTAACGTCTACAGCACGCATACAGAAAGCGTTCGAATGGAAAGCTTCTGCGAGAGGGAAGAGAGAGAGAGAGAGACTTACCGACAAAGAGAATAATAGCCGGAGCGTCGTGCAGCGACGTCGCGTACTTCTCCGTGAGGATGTTCACCAGCCGGTGCGTCCATGGGAAGTTCTGTCCAAGGCACACAGACACACACACACAAAAGAAATGTTATTGTGAATTCGTTGCGGCGAGGAGGACGAGGTAGGGGAAAGAAGAGAGAGAGAGTGAGAGGGGGGACATAAATTTTACGGGCGACGGCGTTTTCTTGCGCGATTTTTTTTCCCTCGATCGGTGAGGGGGAGAGGGCTCGAACGAGGTTTCTTTGCGTGCGTTCGTTATTTATGGGTTGGCTGGGAGAGCTGTTTCTTATGGGTTGGCAAATTTTTCGTGATATTGAAAATTTAGGCGGAGGTTCGATCATGTGTATACTTGTGAAAACCAGGTTTATTCATTCACGAATGTAATCAATAAGCGTTTTGACGTTATTTAGTTATATGAACAATTATTTAGTCTAAATAAGTACCCCATCGTATTAGTTATTTAACGAATGGGCATTATACATTAAATATAACGATTGCACGTCAAGTTTAATACTGCGTTCGCATTTTAATCTATACACCGGTCAATAAATCCTTTAAGCCCATACTATTTCATATGACGAGACCCAAGAGAGTATATTTTTATATTCAATAAACGTCATCGTAACAACAATATAATCCTCCTAAATCCGGCATCAATCTCCCGCTGACAAAATATATTTTCAATTTAAAAAAAAACGCCCGCGCACACACAAATCCCGAAAATTTACGATAACTACCCACTCAATTCTCCCCCTTCCATCACACCCAACCCCAACAAATCATCTTAAAAACCGGCTTATAACGCCCTCCGCTCCCTCTCCTATAAAAAAAAGCATCCCATCCAGCGCGTGTATAAATTTCCGAAATCCTCCGCAAACGCTTGCTCGCCATTGTATTCAAAACAAACTCCCCTGCGACGAGGAGAAGAACGAAGAAGAAGAAGAAGAAGTGGGTGTGGGAGAGAGGGAAGAAGGTACGAAGGGGGAGAAAAAAAACGACATAAAGGAGCAATTCATACCAGACCCTCCGGATCCTCAAGGACCTCGGTGCGGCCCTCGAGCGTGATTATGTTGTCGCGAGGATCGAGGATGACCAGGGTCGGTATGGCCTGGACGTCGAGGGCGCGGGCGAGCTTCTGCCGCCTCTCCTCCTGCGCGAACGGTATCCTCAGCCAGGGCATCGTGTCTGTGTACGTTTTGTAGGACTCCTCGCTCCTGTAAAAGACAAGTGACGATTAATTTATGTAAAGGATGTAAAGTTACATGACAAAAATAGTGTTCAACTATATTAATTTTAAAGCATTTTCAAAATTTTCTTCAAATTAAAATAAATTCTTAATTTAGACATGGTAAAAAAAAATTTAATTAATTTCTAACTATTATTCAAATTCATTCCAAAAGCGGTTTGTAAAGGCCAAACGTATGAAAATTATATTACAGCTCTTATTTCATACGTAATTTCGAGACAATATAGCTTACATAAAATAACGTGTCTCATTTAATTTCTGCAGCGCATGTACCCTGTAACCATTCCAAAAGAATTCGTTTACGAAAACAACGTTCCCGCCCATTACCATAACATTAGCGCGGCAATGAGACGACAAACCGCTACGTAAAGCACAAAAAAAAAGAAAAATAAAATGGGAAAATATTCACAAACGCCTGCGCTCTACCTCCCGCTTTTTGCATTATAAAAACTGTCAGCACGCATCCACGAGTTAATTAAAACCGCTCGCGTATACATAGCACTGCGTTCTGCACGCTTGAGAATAATAAAAAAGAACCGCCGCCTTGCGCTCATTGTGGCCCGCAAGTCCCAGCTGTTTGCGCGCTGCTCTCGTTTCGCAGCTCGCGCGCGCGCGAATTCCCTCCCGCAGCGACACGGCACGATTTATAAAGGCGCGCATAACGCGCAGCATGCCTAAGCTCGCGCGCACGCTTTTCCTTTCCTCCCGCCCGCATTTAAATTACGAAGGCGCTAGACTATAAGTGACCCATTTCATTTCCAGTCGACGTCCCCTTTGCCCCGGTTAATTAATGAATTTACCTGAAACTCTGCGTTATAAGCATATAACGTGCGTGTATTAAAGAGACAGCGTCGCTTACTTATTCCGCTTCAAGTGTTCACCTTAGTCTGGTACAGAACTATACTTGCGCGCGTTCATCTCCGTTATACACTCCTCTCTATTCCAGCTCTCCTTCTGTCTATTCCGACACGAAAAGTTTTCCGCGCTCGCCGATCGATTTCCCATAAGTTGCATATATAACCGGCTGTAACGAGAGAGGGAGAGGATGAACGAAAAAAGAGAGGAGCGCTCAGCCTTTCTTTATCCATCTCCTCCCTTTCTCCTCATTTTTCACCCTTATTTCGTCGCGCTCGGGTCCTCAAATCTACGACTCTCTCTCTCCCTTCGAGATTACAATAGAACAGAGAGGAGCATCAACTCTCACTCGCGCGAGCGCGTTTCATCATCATGCCGTCGCGCGAAAGCGACGCGTATATAGGAAAATATACACGCGCGTGGGTAATTCGAGTGTTTCCTCTCCCGTGCCAAAAGTATCGATCGCCTATTTACGCGTGGCACGAACAATGGACGGACGAGCCTTTCTCTCTTCCTTTCTTTTTCTCGCGATGTGTGCGCGAACGATCGCACTTTTCGCGACCATTGAAGGGGATTTTCGATCGCGTGAGGATGTATATAAAAAAGGCGGGCGGAGACGCGACGCGGGCAAAAAGACGAGCGGCGCGAGGAACGAACAAAGCTTTCATTATCGGCCCTCGCGGTGTGGTGGATTTATTTTCAGGAAATGGTTGGGGCTTTGGAGAGAGAGATGCATTGTGGCGCGTATTGTTGTTTACCAATGGAGAGATAATGCGAAATGCGCGGATAGGAAATGCACGGTGCAGGAATATGTGGGTTGAAATGGTTGGAGTAGGCGGATAGAGAGATAGTGTAGTGCTGGGTGTACCGAGGTTCCCTATTATTTTGGGAATTTCAATGGAACGCGCGCGCGCGGCTGTCTGCGCTGCTGAAATTCGGAAAATCGAGATTAGGCGGGAAACTATTTCCATTCGTGCGGAATTGTGGAAATGGAAAATGTTACATATGCATGATTATAGTTGCTTCAGCGATAAGAGCTATATTTTGCATATAATAATAATGATGGCTGCAATATTTTGAAAATTTTTTTATAGATAATTTCATTATATAGCGAATCTCTTGCTTTTCAACACTGATTGATAATATCATTTTTGAAAAATAGGGAGACTTTTATGTCACATTAATTTTATTAAATCAAAAACATTAAAAGCCCTTTTCTCATTGACAGAATACATAAAAGCGGGAACCTTAGCAGTCGAAAAACACGTCTATTTCATTACCGCACCACAACTACAACCACCATACAAACAACTCGTTATCGCATATCCGTCGAATCTCAATTAGCAGCAGTTCATTCAAAACCATATCAAAACAGACCAGCCGCGTAGAGAGTCAGGCAGCAAACTCTCGGCCTCAAAGTGCGCGCCTAATCGCGCCATCCCCCTTTCCGATCGCCTCCTCCCTCTCTCTTTATATACGCAATCTCTCTGTAAACTCCATGCGCACATAAAAGCGAATGGTTCGACTGGGCGCTCGACGATAAGAGAGAAAGTTCCGAGAAGAGGCGGAAGTGCGTGATCCTTTGCAATATATACACACGCGCGGAGGCGATGTAGGCCAATAACGGGCAAGACTGTATATTATGTTCCTATGGAGAAAATTAGGGAAAGGTTCAGCTATATCCTCCTAAGTCGGCCATTATCTTCGCTCGCGCGCGCACGCACCGGCTCATTATTCAGCTATACTGCGTTACGAGGGAGCGAAACTTCGACGTTCCCTCGCGAAGACAGAGAAGGCTCCTTTTTCACCCGAATGCCCCTGCGAGTTTGGTCTGTAATCTCTCTTGCGATTTCATTTGGCGAAAGAGCCGAGGAAAGACGATAAATCCGTTGTGTTTCTATTGCTTTGGGCTGAAGAAGCGAAGCGATCGATGTAAGACAGCGGAAGTTTATCGCGTATACTTAGTTTGGCGAAGGCGCGCCTCGTTCGGAGATAAGATATTGCCGTTTCTCACGTATTATGACGCTGGAGGTGGGTTGGGGATGTTATTGTTTTTTTTATAGTGGCTTACCTGTCGGAACTGACGAAGATGACTTCGAAGTTGTGGCCCCGCTCGCGGATCCGCTGGTACGTCTCGATCAGCTGCGGTGTGAAGGCCTTGCAAGGTGGACACTGTTGCATAAGGAAATTTATATGAAAAATGCCATTATTCGAAGGTAAATGTTTCTGTAAAAACAACTATTATAGCTATGTGATCTAAAGTAAACTAAGCGACTCATTGAACGTTAGCTAAGAGCGCACTTCCCAGGCGATCTTTAAACATCGGATTCCCATTTGTATATATGTTTACACTGTAACCAAACACTCTTCATTCTGACAGTCTATATAAGGGACACGTACGGGGAGAACATAATACGTGCAGATAAAAACCACGTGGCCCTGTGAACGTTTACCTATTCAATTTTTTATTCCTCTCTGTGAAGCTAATATTTGTACAATGCTATCGACTTTAATTTTATCTATATAAACCATTATTTTCTTATAGCAAACGTAAAATATCTTCTCAGTATATTTTCTTATAATTGGATCCTTATAATATAATGTCGTTAAAAACTGTTGCTGCTATATACCAGTCTCGTCTGAGTTAATACTTTTTTTGAACTTTTAATAGCTCAATTCTATTTCATATACTTATTCTACGTAACTATATGGTATAAAAAAGAAAAGCAAATTATGTTTTCTCGAATATCCTTAATCTCTACAATAAAAAAGAAACTTCGGGAACAAATTCATTCCAATCGTATTATCAAACACTTGAATTCTAAATAACAATAGAATCATCACACTCACCCAGTGCGCACTGAAATAAACTCCTTTATAACAATGTCTCAGCTCCTCGTGCAGCATAGGCTCGTTGCTGTCGCGACCGCCGCACGACAATAGCGGTCCGTCTTCGAGATGGGACTTGGGATGTGGCGGCGTCCAGGGAAAGCTCTGGCCCTGCGGATCGGCGAGGGTACGCTCGACACCGCCGCGCGTCAGTACCGCGCCTGTGCTACCGTCCATCAGGATCAGCGTCGGCACTCCCGCCTTTATCCGGTACCTCCGCGTCAGTCGTGTCTGCAGAGATAAAGCGAAGCGAGTTAGACGAGCTGAAGGGATTGAGAGTAATCGAGTGATGGGTGCACCGGAGTGAAGAGATTTTGATGCAAGGGGTGATGAGGTAGTTGTTGTATTAGGAACTAATGTGTATATTTCAATTAGTATGTATTATTTGGATGGTATAAATGTGTTTGTAATAAAGAGCTTTGAAGTTTGTTTTATTTCTTGGGTTAAAGAGAAACAATTTAGGGAGATAATCTCCTTGAATGGTTCATCGATCATATTTTGAGTAAATATGGATTTGATGTACCGTTAATATTGTATCGAATTTATGCAGATGATCGGCTATAACGGTAATAGGAGATTAATGGACCTAATAAGCAAACCAATTCCTGCATATTGAGTTTCCGATATTTAGATTTACCGAATTAACACTAAAAGTAAGAAATAATACATTATTCATTATAAAGTATACGATATTCAATAAAAATTTCATTTTCGAAATTAATGTACTTATAGACAAGTCCAAGTTTTGTTACATCAAACTGTAGCTCGAAATAAAATAGTAATACAATGGGTATATTTCATTCATATCAAGTCAGACTCCTCCGACCATTGAAATTTTCGCCAGCACAAAAGCGTCGGCGCCTCATCCCAATTACCCAAAAATTCATTTCGAACAATTTTCATCCCGCGCGTAACCGGTTATAAAACTCCCCCGAAAATTATTCCATTCACATCAAAGTAATAGCCTCGCGCTGCATCTAGACTACTACTACTCTCCCTCTTTCTCTTGCACAAAGTCCGGCGTTTTGTCTTCGCGCGCGCACTCGCTTTCGGAACTCCGTGTTTGATTTCGGTGAAAGAGAGGCAAATTATTATACAAGAGGGCTAGACGACGGCGGAGGTTTCAATCCGTCGTCGCCGTCGCGGGCTCCATGTCTCTCAAAGCGACCGCCGACTGAGCCAAGAAGTACATCGCCGTTTACAGAAGCAGACACAGGAAGTAAAGAGAGAAACAGGCTATTTTATTTTTTCAACTTTTCCCGTCATCTTCCTGTACAGTTATCTCGTTATTTCGATTGTATAAACAAGTAGGATAGAGAGGAGCAGAGGCAGAGAGAGCTTTCCGCTTTTCAGAAGGGCAGTATAAGTGAATAGAACTGTTTGTTGTGTCTTTGGACGCAGAGGGGACGACGGGGCTCTTGTTTCGTTTGTGAGAGGAAATGGTTTTAACGAGCGACAGGATCTTCTCGTGTCTAACAATTTTTTAACAAGGATGTATTTTTTGTGCGTAATTTCGTTTGTTGAATATAATTAAAGCGACGGGGCGCGTGCGTCGCGTATAATATATAACGAAAGAAAATCTTTATCTCGAGTGCGCGCCACTATCTGTGTGTAACGGGAAACAATGTTTTTCGCGAAGTCAGCAGCTTAGCTGGCACTCGATAGCGTGTTTACAAGAGGATTGGCTTTTTTATCTCGCGAAAGTTTCCATTATAGAATATTTTCTATAGAAGCGACGTGCGCGAGCTCCGTAATATAATACTGCCGCCGGTTATATTAAATCTCCTGATAAGTAATTTTGGGGTTTATTAACTGCGCGTGACATTTTCCATTTTCTTCGTAACTCCGATAGCTATTTTATATGATAACGCCGCAGATAGGTACGGCTATCATGGTGCCTATCTTCTAGACGTACGCTGGATATAAAGTTCTTTATTAAAATTTCTCAACTAATTATCTCGAATAATGAGCTGACTCGATACAGCTAAGATTGATTTTTATCTGCCCAATTAAACCCTATTCAAACATCTTAAAAACTCTTAAGATTTTATTTTCATCATTTTTAATTGTAACAATCAATCATTGATAACGCTATAACCCCCAATCTCCTACTTTATCTTCTATTTTTTAAGTCAATTTTATAGGGCTGCACGATATAGCAAGATTAATCTTGATATTGTATTGTCTTGTATCAATTTAAGACAATAATCGATACAATATTTATATACAGTTATCGATACAATATCATCCAGATTTTGGTGTCAAGAATCTTGTATTGTCTTGAAAATAACATTTTCTAATCGTAATAATTTATCGAAATAATCATA
>UXGD01000408.1:0-61747 GCA_900474315.1 Torymus auratus
CCACACCACTACACGACCTTTCACTTCCCTCCACCTATCAGCAGATGTCGACACGCTACTCGCTTGCGATCCTCAGCCGTGCAATGCAGCAGCAGCAGCAGCACACTACAGCCGTCCACTGCGCAAGACTTTGCGCGCACGCTCCCCATTGACCAGTTCTCTTTCTCTCCGTCCTTCTCCTGCGCTCGCGCAAGAGTCTAGCGTGTGCCCCCCCGACTCTATAGTAGCGCGAGCGAGCGAGCGGATAGTACTGTACGGTGCCTTCGAGACGGACAGTCCGTCTGGTGCGTCGTCTGCGTATAGGTTCTTTGCTCGTGAGACAGCCGACGACAGGCACACATTTATTTCCTTCTGCTGCTGCTGCTCCGTTAATAATAAATACAATATCGTTCGCTGTATCGCGTGATACAGGCACATAACCCAGCCTTTTCGCGCTCTTCGGCCAGTTCGAATAGTTCGGAGAGGAGGGGGAAATACACGGCGCACAGCGGCTACTCCCTGCATCATACATTGGAAGTTGGGAAGAGGAAGAGAGCAAGAGAGGGAGACGAGAAAAGCTGCAACTGTTCTTCGGCTCTTCGAGGTTTCCTGCTGCGTCGTCGTTGTCGTCTACTTCGTCGTCCGCTAGGGAATCAGCGACAAGGTAAGAAAGGAGCGACAGTGTGAACCAGACCGAAAGAGAGAGTGAGAGAGAGAGCGAGTCAGAACGAACGAGTGAGTAAGAGAGAGAGAGCGAGAGCGATGTGTGTATATAGGCACACACGCGCGCGCGCTCGAGAGAGAGAGAGAGAGAGAACGACGTCGATCGCTCCCCCTCTGTCACACTTACACACACGTACATATATATCTATATAACGCGACTGTCTTTCTATATACGCCGTGCACAACTATATATACACACACTTTTTTAAATATATATTCACGCACGCGGGCGCGCGACTTATATACCGCGTCGTCGGCGTCGTCACCACTGCTGCTGCTGCTTTTTTTTCTCTGTATTATATCTATCTCTCTTGCGTATTATATACACCGCTCTCTGTGTCTGTGTGTGTGTGTGTGAGTGTTCATAGTACACCACTGTGTGTGCGCGTGCAGTTCGGCACTTGCGTCTCTGTGTGTCTGTATATATACTACATATATGCGCGAGAGAAAGAGAGGGAGAGAGAGAATGAGTGTGCTCCACAAAGGCGCCCAGCTAGTATGAAATCGATCGGTGCGGGATTTCCCTTTATATATACATGTACAATGCACGTATATAGCCACTATCGTCGTCGTCGTCGTCATCGCGATTGCATTAGAATATTTTTCTAATTCTCTCCCGGGCGGTAAAAAGGAGAAGAAGGTGGCAGCGGATTTTTCGGGCGATCGATCGGCTCTGCCGAGGGTAGTTCTCGGTGTATGTATGTGTGGGTGCTGTAGGGCGCCGCGGACGAGAGAACGCGCGCGATTTCGAGGGAGCATTGATTATTGACGCCGCGCCAGTGTGGCGAACCAGGCCGGAGTTGGTACCGAGTGGCGAAAGGGTTGGTTGGTTATTCTGTGGATGAGGGCCGGTCGGTATCACTCGCGGTTGCGCTTTACGAGTGTAATTTCGTCGTTGATATCGATCGTATAAACCGTAGTTATAAAAGAAACTATAATGCTGGAATAAGCCGGGGGATTATGAGCGTTAATATCGATCGGCTGTAAATATATACGGTTCGTGACTATTCGTGTATTGTTGAAAATAATAATAATAACGGCTTCAACAATACAGAAGTCTTCTTTATAAAAAAAAAGAATAAGTTTTTTTATTAACTATAATTATAAGTAATTTTCACAGTCATATCATCAAGCACTGTATGTACGAACGCCAAGGTTACAAAGGTCCATTGTTCGGCCGACAAACTGCGTTATTATCCAGCGCGATCAGCCTCTTTTCATATGTAATTCAGAATAGTTTCGCTATGTGGATCAATGCAGTTCCATTCGTCACAGCGTCAATCGCTACAGCGCTGACCTGCGCGCGTAGGATCTATAGCCGCGCGCTCATTATTTTTTCATTCCGATGAATTTCGCGAGTGCACCAGCCGGAAAAATTAAAATTTTACCTCACGAATCTTTGAAGTGGCAAAATTTCTTTTTCCGAAAAAAATTCCATTTCACGTGGAAAAAAAAATTATCGGACTGGTTATAAAATTAGAAATAATATTTGCAATTGGTTGTTAACTGAATCTAGAAGGGTAAATGTTTTAATCGATGAATCATAAAAGTTTGATACTTCTGGATGTCTGCAGAAGTGTGATAGAACGAATAAAGTTTTTACCTGTAATAAGGGACTACAATTTATTTACGTAATGTTTTCTATTTTAATTTGTTTATGTTTTTATCGAATTACTATGATTGACGTATAAAAATTCTTCAAATGATTTGTGTTACAAAACGTTCTTACTTCAACTGTCATAGTAAACAAAACTATACTTAAAATACCGATACAAATAGCAAAGACGATTCAAATGCTAATTGCTGATTAATGTTGTGATAAAAATCGAGATACTATGTTTCTATATGATACGAGAAAGTCGTTCATAAATACCACTCATGACACACGCAGGAGGTATAACACAGTCGTCACAATATATCACTACACGGTGTAAATTCATTGATAATAAAAGTTACAATTTCATTAACCAAAATCATGATTAATATAACGTATAATCAACACAACCGCAGCCTACTTATCACCACATAACTTCTATCTAATTAAAAAAAAACTAGTAAACGATGAAATCTCTGATAACGATCATACATCGCGACCTCATCTCACCTCGGCACCTATCGAAACCAAAAACTTCAGCAACCCGACAATAATTCCTATCTCACTTTCTCATTATCACCCACAAATCTCTCTCTCCCCGCCTAACTTCGACACTCTCGCAAGTGACATGTTTGTTCAATCATACGAATTCGGAGCCTCTCTCCCGCGTATACGTTCTGAACTCTCCAGGCGCTCGTGCGCGCGGCGTTCCACCGCTGTCTAGTTAAAACCGGTTCTCCGCTAACACCCGGAGAACACCGCGCGCGCTACACTACCACCGGCTGCTCTAATCAAAGCGAAGCTTTCGCAAACAACGAGCCTTATATTCCCGCACCTCCGTCTCCTCTTCTCTACTTTCTTCTTTCCGATTCGGAATAATGCCTCGAGCGGCTGCGGCTCGTTCGAGGGGCTCTGCGCGAGCGGGGTTATCGAGCGAGCAGAGAGAGAGAGAGAGCTTTCGCCCCTGTTTCTCGCTGCCGCGGCGAGCGAATGCCCGTGCAAAGACCTTTAACCTGGTTTAATCAGGCTGGATCAAGGGCCTCGTTCCATAATTTCGTCGCGTGAGTGGTACGTTGAATTTAAGGATTTTTTTTTCAAAGTGGTAGATTGATTTTTTGATTTTATAGGTTGACGAGCTCTGTCATTATGTTTCGCATTAGTGTTTAAGCCTCGTTGCGATTCTTTAGCTTCTTATCGGAAGTGTCAAGAGCGGTAATGAGGTTTTCCCGAGACGTTTTTATACCGGCCGTAACAGCGCGCCGTGATTAATTTGCCTCATTACCATTTTAGAGAGACGCAACCTGGGTGGTAAAGCTTTCAATCCAAACCGTTGTAAAACTCCGCAAGATAAATGTTCTCATTGAAATCGGGAGTAAAACTAGAGAGGACACTAAATCCTCGTGTAATCTCCTTGGAAATCGGCGAAAACATCCTATTTTCGCCTCTTCCCCATACCATCAGAAATTTGGAATTCAATCATCCCTAAAACGGGTTTATGCTCGGGAGGAAAATCAGAAAGACTTGGAGTATAACAAGAAGAAGTTCGAATTTCAGCGCGCGCGCGATTATGTGTGATTAGAAAAGCTAGACAAGCAGTAAGATCTTATCGTGCCTGAGTCACGTTTGGGAACACGTCACAGGCCGGCATTCATTATCGCCCGGTCGAATGAGATTCGGCTCTCGAGCAGACCCGCAGTCTGACGAGTGTGTTTTTCCTTCAAGACCGTTTCACCTTCTTCTGCAATCTTCTCTTGATTAAATTTTTGTAAAGAAAATCCTTACATGATTTACGATTTTGACTTAGGTCATGGATGATAAGAAATTTTAAACGCCGCTTCACCTATATAAGCGCACTATTCCGAGCCTATAGATAACTCTGTCTACTTTTGCTTCGGAGATTTATAGAGACAAAGTAGGACTCATTAAGACTTACAGTCATCTCTCTAACATTCGCACCTTCTTCTTCATGCATTTTTCCATTAGGTATAATTACTCCAAATGAAGCTCCAACTCTGCGCCGTACAAAAATTCTTTCTACTCCGCTCGCAGCATCCGCATCATCCATTCCGCTCGACCTACCAAAAACAACCGTGCTCCGAGTATAAAAAACACAGCGCGTCGCGCAGAACAAGTTCGAGTCTTGGCCTGACTCTCTCGCACCGCTGCACGAGGGGTGATAGGCCCGAGTTAACCTCGATTCCAGGCGCGAGCGTGTGCGGCACATAGCTCTCGGCCGAGCTTGCAACTACCCACCGCCTACAGCGTTTACGCGCGAAAGATCAATACGAAAAGTACACCTGTATGTGATGTGTGTACATATACATTATGGGCAAGCTTTTCCGAGATGCATCGCGTATAATTACGGCGAATTCTCGACTCCCCCCAGGCTTGTATATTATATTTTCTGCGGAAGTATGCGGAGGAGCGGATGATTTCGCGGAATGTAGGTTAGTCGCGACGATGATTATTATTGTTGCCGGGCGGGGGTTGCGGGAATTATTTATGCGCGCGGGTGTGCGATTGGAAGCGATATTATAGCGGGTGGGAGAGAGTGCGGTAGTAGAACGTCGTGAATGATGAATCGCCGCTAATGCTTAACGGGGACGGTTATTTTATAGCCACCGGTGATCGGGGTATATTGCAATAACTGAATTTCCCGCGAGGTAAATGGGATTAATTTTGGATCTGGTGAATTTTTAACACCGAAGGGTTGGTGGATGTAATTCGTGATATTCGTGGACAGTATGTTAATAATAAAACACAAGTATATCTACCGATTATACTTTCTGCAAGTATCAGATTATAAAAAATTCATAAACTTTAGTGATTTGTTGGATAGGTTCGGCTCCAAATTGAATTGAAAAATTTCAAATATAACCGATTCCAGTCCATGTACCGTTATTGCCACCTAGAAAATACCCTACAGACTGGCTACTGAATAATAATATCTTCAGAGAACTTTCAGTATTCAAGGCGCGCTTCGCATCTAGCTATATCTTCGACTTCATCTCTGTTTTCATATCGGAATCCGCTCGATTGAATATATCAATGCAAACACCACCTCGCGCTGAAATAACAAAACCTTCAGCAATACAGTTTCTCTCGCCCTTTCCCTCTCGTTATACCCATGGCACACCATCTCCTCGATATTCCGCGAGCCGGAAAAAAGAAATCCCGACGGCGTTTACATAACGAAATCAAGAAACGAGGTGAAGCTTCCGTGCCTCGCCGCCAAGAGATAACATGCAGCCGCGGCGGTGGCGCGAAGGTGGAACTGGAATGAACCGGAAGGAAACCAGCGATTTCCCGCGTCTGAGGGCAATCGATAAAGTAAAAGAGAGCGCGCGGCTGTACGAGCGAGAACGAGAGAGGAGAAAGTTCGAGGTCATCCTCTCTGTACGCGTTCTTCTTCCTCTACTTCAGCGGTGGAATCGAGTTACGCTGACGAAAGTTTTCACCCGGCTGCGCGAAAATTATGATCTTAATGGGGCCGTGCGAGCGGAATTATGGAAAAGCTCTTTCTGCTGCGAGGACGGGTATGGCAGTAGTTGGTACTGTGGGAGAGCGAAAAGCTTGTTTCGTGCCATTTCCGTGGAAAATTGCTTTTTAATACTCGATGCGCTTTTCCGGAGTGCGCGAGATAAAGTTTTCGAGTATGGTGTAGTGGTTCGATTGCGAGGTCGTTACGGAAATGGTCGAGTGGGAATGCGCGTCGATGTTCAGGAACGAATATGTGATTTTATGGTAATTTAGCAGAGTAAGTTTTGAGATTGTTTGACAATCAGATGTTATCTTTCGATTATAAAACCAGCTTGCGTTTTGAAAGATAATGTTCTTTCTTGAAATTTAAATCAATTCAATTTTACCTTGCAAAACGACGTCGTTTCGGAGAAAAGTAGATCAATCATCGTTGCAAAAATATTTTTCATTTCGTCAGTGCCACTTTCTTCGATACAGAGGTATTCATCTTCTTTTATAAAGTAAAATATCGATAGATCGGGCGAGAGAAAATTCTCCTCATCATCAATAAATTCCTGTCCACGGCGGCAAGGATCATTTATCGAATATCGAAGGACCCGAGATCGGCTTCCAATATATCATTGAAAAATTCGTTGTTGGAAGTAGACCGCACGTTTGAAGTGCAAAATCAAGCGACAAACGCGCTTCACAATCCCTCGCAGTCAGCGAAATAAAAGTCCGTCAGTATTTATCTACCGACGGGTATAACAATAGAGCCGAGAGCGCGCGGTAATTTGATGAGTTAATATCGGTAGCGTGTTGCGCGGTCTTAAAAAAGATTTATACACGCCGCTATATTTCTTACTGCGAATCGTTAACCGCTGACATTGTAAATTTCGCGTTCTTCAAAAATTAATTTTTATATCAAGATAATGTATCCAACGAGAGAGCGGCCTCGACATTTGCTCAATAAACTTTTTCAAGTCCGGGCGCGTATCAAACTTTGTTAATTAATATTTTTACGATCGTAATTGCCGCGTTGATAAATTTTGTTAATTATTTAAAATAACTCGGGTAATTGCTTTTCGGATGAAATCCCTGCGGCTATCTTCCACAAATGTTTGCGTAATTACGTTAAGGTAAATGCAGTTTTAAACTAAATTTACAAATTTTCTCGTTACCCTTAAAATATTATATCTCGCCGTTATCGCAACCTCTACACATTTCCCCCGAATTAGCTACGAAAAAAATAATCCAAACAGTCGCTTGAAAATTTCCATTCGCTTCGTTCAAATTAACTTTGCTCGAATCTCCCAAGATTATCCTAAAACTCATAAGAAAATCTGGCTTAAACCTGTATAAAATCAGCTCAAACAGCTATAGCTAATCCCGCGATAAACTTATCCTCCTCTTCCTTTGCACTTCGCCTCGAAGTATCGAGAAGAGTCAATCGCTTTGTCTATATACAAACCCACGATTAAGAACTTACAATCAGGGAGAACGAAAAAAACCCGCAGTAACTACTTTCCATGAAAATTTTCCGCTCTGAAAAAAAGTCCGCAATTTCGCTAGTGCACTCGAGTATAAATACCGCAGACTAGTTTCCTTTTTTTCGAGTACTCACGCGCACTGTATATATGCGTCGCATACATATACGTGCATAATACATACACGCGTCTCCGAGCGCACATAATGAGCTATAAATAGCTCGGAGGGAGTCGCACAGAGCGAAACAAGGATCGTGAATTATCATCGACGCGGGAATCGTTAAAATTGGAACGGGGAAAAAAGGCTGGCGCAGTATCGATCCTGGCCCCCGGGTGCTACGCCCGGTGCAACTCGCTGCATTTGGAGCGCGAAGATGTAGTTTTTCGTTACTTTTTTAAAAAACAGAGTTTTTCCTTCGTCGTCGCAGTTATTGACTTTAAAGACTTTCTATGTCATAATATATTTTTTATAAAATTCAATACGAAAGATTCGCATAAATAAATTCTCAGAGTCCGAACCATTTCATTCAGTATTTAGAAAACTTTATCACAGAAGCATAGTTAGTTGATCATCAAAAATTTACATTTCAATAAATTTCTTATAGCATCTGAAAGTATATTCTCCGCACTTTGCCATTATCATTTATACTTACCTCTCGAACACCTGTCTCGTTACGAACTTTCCGCGCTCCTGACAAATCTCCACACACCATCCATAAATCAATTATATACTCTATAAATAAAGCGCAGCAGCCGCTCGCATTCGGGCCACGTACACATCCAGTCGACATTGAAAAATGAACGCGCAGGGCTCGCGGAGTAGCGTATTATACCTACCTACGACGACGACGACGACAGCGGTAGCATTTTTTCCTGTCGCTCCGACACGGGAGATCGAATTATTACACCGAGTGAAAGGTAGCCGCGCGACCTTCGAGGGCCCCAATATCATTAGCCGCCGATCCTCGATTTTCTGCGCCTTGTAGCTGCCGGCTTTTTTGTCCGCTGCGAGTAAGTGTGTATGTGTACGCGACGATCGGATCGGTGAAGTGTGTTTGCGTGTATACGTATATATATATAATATAATACAGTCTTTGCGCGTGGGTTGCGCTTGGCTGGCGGATGGCGAAGGCCTTGGAACTCTGTGAATGATGGTTTTTCGACGGCGTTGCTTTGGGTGGCTCGAGTATATGTACACGAGTTGTTTCGTGGGGTTTTATGATGATTGGTTGTAAAATTATTTGTTAAAGTCATGCAGTTCTGGGAATTGGTGACCGTAAACGTGATTTTTGAATATTTTTTTTATGACTCATACATATAGTCTGGATAATTTGGCTGTACCTTAGTCATCTAATGATTTAATTTTCTCGCTGTTTCAAGGTTTATTTATACGCTAAAATTTCAATTGCTACTCACGTTTATTTTTAATTTTCGTTAACATTTTAATCAACCCAATTTCGTTGATTATTACAATATTGCTAATTATTAATTAATTGAGATACTGCATGTACATAAATAGTTATTGATCGAAATTACAAACTATTTCAACCCAAAATTAGAACACACTAGGTATACCGAAATTGATTCACATAGCAAATCCGAAACAAATATACTAAAAACAAATTTCGCAATTCAAAAACCAATGTCTAAGTACGAACCTCCTATATACAAAACGTGTAATGTTACCAAAGTTTCAAGGACCTTCGGCCCTCTGCATATAACAGCCCCCAGCCTGCAGCACCTTCTCACCACGTATACCGAACCCTACACCGCGCGCAACACATCCAATATAACGCGACTGCAGCGCGCGGAAAAACGAAAGTTCGGTCGTTGAGACACGACCAACTAACCGAACTTCACCGCCGCCGCTACTACAACGCTGCTTGGCCGGAAAACGCGGTTAACACGGGGGGAACCTTGGCAAGCTATAAAACGCGCGCGTGCTTGCGCTTGGCGATTATATTGGGGACCGCGCGAGTCGTCATCCAGCGGCGTGGGATCTATATACGCGGTATATATACTTTCGCTGGATGAATTTCGTGTGCGATGGACCCTATATGTAAAATATAAGAGCGGAAGCTGAGACTGCGCATGCGCTGCGTGCATTTGCTCAGGCTTTGGCAACAAAAGCGCCGCATAATAGAGGATAGATGTTAGGTACTTATGCATATATACGCAGAAATAAAGGAGGCTGAGTGCTTCTTATGGTTGGTTGGTCGCCTCGCGAGGGGAGCTCTCGCGAGGTGTCGAGAACAGACCGTCAGTGTAAAATAATGTTTTCCATACTTTAACGATTTCTACGAAAAAGATTGAAATTACTACAAGATTATAATAATAATTATTTACAATTTTTATGTTATATATATGGTAAAAGCATGTGTTTTGATTTTCTTTGTTCTCGTAATATCTGTAATAATTATATATACGTGTGAGAAAACACACAATGTTCATTGTTTATTTATGTGAGTATATATATATACGTGTCTTGCTCGATATATATGATGTCCATTCAAGTATGAACTTACGCGTGAGCGATGGAATAACATTATTTTCTCCCCCTTTAGTATACAATAATAGCCGTATGTAATAGTTAGCGAAGATTATTGTAGCATGAAGCAGTGGCATGTGGTTGTGCGCGTGTATAAACGTGAATGTGCATATCCGTGCATTTGAGCATAATATTACTTTTTTCTATATATACATATATATATTTATTTATCTCTATATTTAAATATCGCATGCGACAAGAAAAGTATATAGTAGCGTTGTGCATGGTCCGTGTCTCACAAACATACACATATACACACGTACACATATTTATATATATACGAATCACTCATCTGAAAGTTCATTAGACCTGCAATTTTTTTTCTTCTTTTGTCTCGATTTTTTTTCTCATTCTCGGGTCTTACGTGCTGCGGTTGCGATTTTATTATTGCCATTTCCGCGGTTTCGGTCGCCCGCGCGCTTCAGGTTTTCGCTGACGCGCGTCTAACTCGCGCGCGCCCAGTCACCGGAGAAATGAAAGCTGCGCGCGCGGGACGAGGTTGAGCGATTCTGTTCGTGTTTTGATATTGAAATGAAGACGGCGGAAGTGTTTTGAGGGGGGAAAAAGTCGAGGTTTAGGGCGCGTTTTTGTCGTGTGGTACTATACATATGCTCGTTTGGCAAAAAGCCCGCGTTAGGGTATACGATAAGACCGGGGGATAATCTGCCTCGTTTTTACTCAATTTGTGATAAATATGTTCGAGCTAACAAGTAGTTTCTGTATCGCTTTATTATCTACACATTTCATTAATTTTTTCCCATTCAGTTATCTTCATTTTTATATTTCTCTATATAATAAACCGGTAAAGGTTATAATTTAAAACAAATGAAGAAATCTTTTATATAATTCTCTTCTTTTTATTTTTTGTTAAATGCTTTGATAATAAACTTCGTCATAAAATAATCCACAACCCTAAACGCGTCATAAAGTCAAGTTCTCTCTCTATATCGATGAAATAGTTGTAAAACGCCGTTAACTTCACCGGTCATAAACCCTCGCCATAACCATTACACGTCAACACCTCTCTATATATATCTAAACAATCGCAACCACAGCACCACACAACCTAAAAAAAAGAACCACTACCACCGCCACGAAAAAAAAGAACATCTCATCGAGCTCTAACTGAACCATAAAATATAACGACACATCCATCACTAACCATCATCAACGAATCGTTCGTCAACATCATCAGCGCAGCATCGCCTCGCCGCAGCTGCTGCCGCCTCTGTCGCCTTGAAAAGCGCCCAAAACCAAAACAAAAAAAAAAGAAAAACAACGACACACGCACACACTATCTCTCGCAGCTCTCGCACGCAGCTGAACCCCAAACCGAGCACACAACAACAACAGCAACAGCCTACCAGCACCACAGCAGCCGTCGCCAGCACGCTCTCGTCACTCGGACGCAAGGTAGTCGCGAGGCTACGTCGTACGCGTCCGTCATCATCGGCGAAAGTCGAGGATTCATCGTCCGTTGCCGCGGCGAGGAACGACGACGACAACGACGCGCAGCCGTTCCGAAGAAGTTGGCGGGATCGCCGGAGTTGGCGGCGCTCGGAGCTCAGGCGGAAACGTCGTCGTGAGGCGGTTTGCGCTGAGACCGCGTCGTCGTCATCGTCGCTGATGCCGGCGGGCATAGGCGCTTCGTACAGGTCCCTTGGGGACCTGGGCGAAGACGTCTACAAGAGCACGACCATCGTCGAGCAATCCGGACACCACCAGACCACCGGACAGAGCGTGCTGGAGTCGGTGAAGAAGGCTTTCAGCTTCGCTGCGCCCAAGGTCGAGGGCCTTGGTCTGCGTAAGAAGGATCCGCTCATCGAGGATCGCCGTGAGAGTGTCTCCATTGTGTCCAGGTAAGGCTTTTCCCTTTTGTTTTTTTTAGTTTGTTTGGTTATTATACACCATGGTTTGGGGGATTCTTTGGTTACGGGTTTATGTTGTTGCCGGTCGCGCGCGCGTGTGTGTGTATTATAGGTTATGAGGCCCCCGCGCGTTGTGGTTATATCTTGATGCTGATACAGCGCGAGATCGATAGGTAATAGGAGGCAGCGAGAGGTTAATGGTACGACGAACTCGTATAATATTTCAGGGAAAGGGGGAAAGATGCGGTGTGGTACTTGAGGGAAATCAAAGTCGACGGACTGAATTTGAAATTTCGAACTAGTTTTCAACGTTCGCGAGCGAGTATTTTACGGCACGTCTGAGTCTTACGTTCGGATGGCAGTTCCGTTTTATCGAGAAGTTCCGTCAGCGCGGCTGCTGCGAATGAAAAATGAACTACTTGCCAAATTTTCGAAGTTTATAAGAATTTTGAACTCGCGGTTGAATAATTCATGATTTGATGCGTATAGAGCGTAGGTATAGTGTATTATATAGTCTCTCGGATAGTTGTTAATATTTTTAATAAAACTTTGTACGGTACACTTTATCTGCTACTCTCGTGACTTTGACATACATAATGTATAAGGTATATCGTTTTGCTATTATGAAACTATTTCGAAGCACGTGTATAGATCTGAATAAACATACGATATTCGAATCTTTGATTGCTTACTGATAAAGAGAGTTTTCAATGAGTTTATCGTACTTCCTCAAGCTGAAGGTGATAAAAAAATAAACTTTTCAGATAAGGTTCTAACAGTACCGTTAAACAACAGACCTACTTATTCGCATCGTCAAATGTACATAAAACTGAATACGAAAATTTCCATATCTTATCCATTGCCCTTTCAAATTTCAATCTCCCCACATAATTCTTCTACGTGACCATATACCGCAACCTTAACAAAATAAAAACTAACCTCAAAAATCGTGCCAAGAAAAATTGCCAATACCAGCGTCTCCTCGGCACGTTACTTCCAACTCGCGCGAACTACAACCGCGCACTGTATCAGCGCAATACGGACGCACAACGACGCGCGCTTGCGGGCCAACGCTATTACACACACACATACGCGCGCAGGCGCTTTTTTTACATATACTTACTTTTGGGTGCGGTGGTGGTGATGGGACTACACGCTATATAACGTACGTGTACAAAGCTCTACAGCGAAAAACGCCTACGGCGATTTTTCCCCTTTTCTCTTCGTCATCGCTGCGTTTTTCGGAGGGCTCCGGAACTAAAAAGCGTCGACAAAAGAGGTGTCGCCTCGCGGGCTTTTTTTATACTCCCCTGTTCGTTCCCGCCCCCCACCTTTCGCTACTCGAGATGAAATGGCCCTCTTGAATATTGATCAAATGCAAATCGCGGTCTTTCACTTTATTGACGGGGAAGAGGCGGCGATACGAACTTATATACATATAGAGGCACACAATGTGCGAGGAGAGTGAGAGCGAGACAGAGAACGCGAGTTTATTTTGATTTCCGCTGGGTTCGATAAGCCAGAGAGAAATTGGGACGCGGAGGCGATGTTTGTTTCGCTCGCTGCTTATTGGCTGGAAATAAAGGAATTTCGCGCGGAAATTTTTAATTGGAAAAGAGCGCGGAGCGAATTTCAGAGTAATTTTGAAACATTTTACCGGATATAGCTGTATATACATAGCTGGATACGCGATTATTATTTTAGCCGAGTTCTTTGTAGTCGAATTAGAGTGCACTGGAATAACAAAATAGCCAAGTGTCTTTGACTTTGCCGTATAAAAATGGGACAGTAGGTCATCCCGAGTAAAGTTCTTGCCCTCCTCCAAAGCCCGCCAAGTTTATTTCAAACTTCTTCTCGTGCTCCTCGTTTCCCCCCGGCGCGTACTCTCTCTCTCTTCCATTTAGAGAAGTTGGGAAAAATTACACGCGGAACCTCCTAATTGTAAAAACAAAAGAAAACCAGCCGCACGTTCTCTCTTGCAAAATACAGCATTTTTCATATAAAATTCTTGCCGTTACCGCCCAGTATATGTTAATATCCGCGTGCTCACACACCCTGATATACCGACCGAAGCTCGCGCACAATACCGCATTCCATTAGCTCAACTTTCGTAAACCGAAGCTTCTTGCCACCTCGCATTACCAAACAAACGTAAGTAAGTAAAGAAAAAAAAACTCTCTCTCCTCGGCACAAATCGATTGTCCGCGGAACAAGGGCCTTTCAACTCTCGCGCTATACACCTCCCACCGCCTCTTATGACGCCAGCGGAAAGAACGAACTCTCTCTCTCCAGCGAGTAAGAGAGAGAGAAAGAGAATGAAAAAAAAGGCGGGGGTTCAAGGAAAAATTTACATTTGCGTCAGGCTGCGGGGTCGCCGCGGCCGCCGCCGCCTCGCGGACTCACCAGGACCGGAAGACGAGGCCGGGGAGGCGGAGGCGGCGGCGGCACCAAAGTATCGATCTACCAGCCCGAAGCAGCGGCACCACGGAAAGCAGCACCGGGCCGCCGCGAGGTAAGGCGAAAAATATGTATAAAGGACGACGACCAACGCTGCTGCTGTCGCTGCTGCTGCCGACGACGACGATGCTGCTGTTCTCGTTATACATACACGTTTACCCTACTATTCCCAGTGTCCCCGTCCGTGCCCGAGTTGTATAATACACGCGCGCTTGCATGAGAAGCTTCTGTGTTGCATGTACAGTAGTTGGTTGTGCTCTAGGTTATGCTGCTGCTGTTGCTGTGGCTTGTTGGATTGAGAGCTTCTTCTTCTAGCTATGTGCGTTGAGGGTGTGGATGTTGCGCAATGTGTGTGTGGTGTCCTTTGGATTCCTTCCTGTGTCTGGGGAGAACTGGGTTACTGTTATGTAAAGGGGAGGTTTCTAGTGAGGAAGTTTCGTGTAATATTGGTACCACTTGAGACTTTGGAAAATTTTTTAATAATACATGTATAATGCTTGTAACTGTATGGTTTTTTTCATTGTAAATCGGAGCAGTATGTAATAGTTATATGCTCTTTGTTCTTTTGTGTTTGCTCATTTCTATATAACTATTTCACAAAGGTAGATGAGAAAAGTTATTAAAGTTATATAATATAGGATATAATAATTTTAATTAGAATTCTTCAATGAAGAGTTACAATTTTAATTAAAAGAATTCTAGAATTATTTAATTAATACCATTTGTTATCAGTCTTCTTTTCATATACATAATCACATTTTTATATGATTAATTATAAGTGAAGTTGTAATATTTTAATCAGACTAAAATTCATTTAAAGATTAAAATCAACTAACTTAATTATTTGTAAATATATAATCTTACTGAAACAATATAAAAGTATACAAGCAAAATTAATAAAAAGTACGAAATTCGCATCGACCCCCGAACTAATATTAAATCGGAGCGCATCGCGCAAATAAACAAACTCCCGTTGCACTTATTCCGAAATTCGAAACTTGCGATCCTTACGGCACTGCGCCGTCTGGTCGCGCATATCCGCGCGTCCCGAGGGACCGGGTTATCGCGCCGTAATATAACTAGCGGGGTCTTGCTTCCACTGCAGCAACACCGGAGGAGGTGGAGGGCCAAAGTGTCGCCTAGGGATTTCTTTAAGCGGGTCGAAATTCCACGGCTGCGCACTCGCGTATAAGGATATTCTCGGCGCGAAGTTTTTTTTTTCTCCCGCTGAATTTATATTGCCGAGGGGCCGTGCGGGTTTTTAATTGTAATTTATGGCGGTTAACGCGTGGGCAGCTTGCAAAGGTGAGATGAACGCGCGCGAAAAGGATTGGGAGGTTTAAGAAAGATTTATCGCGTGCGAAAGTATTGAGTACTGAGTTTGGAAGATGGATGGGTTTTTGGGTTAATTAGATTTTGACTTATATAGAAAGAATACGTGATTGAGTATTTTCAGAAAAGTAACGAGAGAGGAATTTGTCAGATATTTCTACAAAAATAAAAAAAAAATTCGTTCAAATATCAAAGAAAAACATTTCACATAGAATCCGTAAAATCAATAGAAACCTTTCGAAAGAAAACAAAATACCATTTTCTACTTTTTTCTAAACGAAAAATAAATTATTTTCGAAATCGCATACAACGTCTCTGCGCGGAAAGAACTTACCTCACCGGGCCATCAACAACACTCGCGCAAATCCAATGAAAGCCCCGACTCATCCATACCTTTACAGCGGGGCAAAAAACTCGCCGAAAAGTCTCAATCCAAACAATAGTTCATCCGCGCTCGCCAAGAAATTTTTCCGGGCCACCGGGTTCCCGTACTTCGCTATTACTACTACACGACCGAAAACACATATCTGGCGAGATACGTGCCGTACGTTCGCGATCGGAAAAAAAGGAACGCGCAAGCGCACGTGCGACTCTCTCCTCTCGTGTGTATGTGTGTTGCGTCAGCGTTTAGCGCCCGATGGAACGTCGACGGTGGCGGCGGCGACGCAACACAATGGGAGCACAGCGCTCGCCTTCGGAAAAGCGCCGGCGTTGCTCGCGCGCGACACACATTCGCCTGCCTCCGTCCCAGTTTTATCGCGCGCATATAATCTGCCGCGGAGGAGCACGGAGGGAAAAATTTTCGTTCAATTTGAGAAGGGATTTTCCGGGACAGTGCGGAGATAAAGGTTAGGAGTGTGCGGGAAAAATTACCGTGGATTTTCGGACGGATTTTTAAGGTAAACTCCTGATTTTCACGCGTATATTTTCTAGATAGAAAGTGTATAATACCGAAAACTTTTCCTTTCCCACTTTAAAAGATCCAATTTAATCTCCCGCATAAAATTTCCCCGACTTTTCCATTCCATATCCACAACCCACATCCACGTAAACACGCATTGTGCATTATCTATATCGCTTAACACCAGTGTACTATATATACTGGATGTACGTGCACTAACGCGCGAAAGTTGTACATATATATATACGCTGAAAATTATCTGTGTCTATCTGCCTGCGCATATATATAAACCGTACGAGCATCGCTTTCAAAGCTTTTTCCGTTGACACGACGACGACGACTCAGCTCTTTGCATGTAAATAGCCGCCTGAAGTGTGTGTGTATATAGTGTATATCTAACAGTGTGGCGTAGATTAGACGACAAGAGTATATGCGTGCGTGCGTGCGTGTATCTGTGAGAGAAAGAGAGAGGGAGGTGACGGTGAAAAGCACAAAAAGCGTAGATAAGCCGCGCTAGGGCCGGCAGTTTGTGTTCATCCGCGCCGTCCATTCTGTTTTAGGGAAAGAAACAAGATGCCGACCGCAGCCAGTGCCGAGGAGTCCGCTCTGTTGGGGTAAGTCCCGTTTGTGCTCTTTCTCTACTAATGCCATTTTCTCCTTTTGTTTCGGTTAAGTGCCTGACTTGAGAACTGAATAATTAATTGAAACTCGCGCGCATGCGGTTGTAGAGGAATTTTCATACCGGAGGTTATGTTTATATGTATTTTAAATGTGTATATGCCGCTTTTGTGCGCTTTAAAAGCGGTTCGCGCTAATTGTTGTGAAAAATAAGAGATTTATACGCGACGTTTACGACGCAATTCATCTCAAGTCAGTGCAATTAACATCATTGTAAATTATCTTCTTGAAACATATATATATTAACATGACTTACTATAACCTATAGTATAATGATATTTGAAATATTATATATCGTAAGATTGTGTTGTGTTTTTTCGTAAACTTGTGATACTCCTTAATCTAGCTAGTGTTTTAATAGCTATATAATATATAACCTGTAAAAATGTATTGATTGTGTTTTATACAGATTAATAGACATGAAATAACGTAGCGTAGACTTGATTTGATGAAATAATCTATAAAATAATGAGAGTTTGTAGCTTACATATAGCCAATAACTGTGTCTCCTACTAAATTGATTATAAGAAAGTATCTTGACCATGTTGTTAAAAGGTAATGTTCATATTTGAATATTTATTTCGTGGATTGAAAGTGTTTTGCTAAAAGTATACGTATTTTTACGGTATGAATATATATAAGAATGGTTGTCGTAAAAACGTGTGTCAACCGTTGAAATCTTGAATTATGTGATGATAAGTGTGATTTCAGTATTAAAGTATTTACCGCACGCCTTGAAAAGTCGTAAGTTTGTTTTATCTCGTATAAAGTAATTTCAAAGAATGATACCTGATAATTGAACGAACAAATATTTCATTCAAACAGCAATTTAAACTTTATTTTATTGTGTGTTACTCACACGATAGTCTTAATCAAAGACATTTTACGCATACAAAAGTGTGACGTAAACACACAAATCATCGAATAATACAATACCCAAACTAATCTTAAATTAAAAATACCCGTAATTTTTTCCACCCCTAATGACCGCTCGTAAGCAGTAAAGTATATACGAATACGCTAGTCTCCGCGCAACTACCAACCCCTATGTTCCCCACTGTAACAAAGCTAGACGAAGCGCAGGGCCACGCTAGATTGCGACTCTTATCCCGCCGCGCTAAATTAGCATATTTCTTAAGCGCCCCGCGAGCGAAATTAAGCTCCCTCGCACGAAGTGGCCGCAACGTTCCATTAACTCGTTTTCACGGCGACGTCGCTGAGATGCAGCGCCTTTTTTATAACAGGCCTGTATATGCAGATTTAATGGAATCTGCGGAAGACGTATATATATATATACATTACGAGGGGAAAAGTTCCTCTCGACGAGGTTATGAATTGTTCGTTTGACTGATGGGGGAACATTTTCGACGTGATGATGGATGTTTGTCAACGAGTTCTGTGATGTGTGATAATTTATAGCGATGTTTATTTTATGAAGTCGACATAATTTTCTATCGATTTTCAGGCCGCATGAAACATTTATTAACATATATTTATATTTAGTGTTTTTAAAAGATTATTGTATTCAAATTTCGCTAAAAGAATGTGAAATATTGAATGGATTACTTTGTTTATTTTATATTTTTTTGTACGAGTATATAGAAACATTTTTTTCATTTTATGTTTATTAATCTCTTTCTCCAAAACTTCAAACAATACGAAGAAACGTTCCCATCCAAGTAATCATGTTAATCTACATAAATGCTCCTACTCAGAAACAGTGGTGAACATTTCGCATTCCCTCAACCTACCTCTAACTGACATTATTACCCAAACTTCCACACGAAAACCCTTTCCTGCTAAAATTTTTTGCCCGCATCATCTGCATCATCCCGCAGCAACCCATGTTTATTATACACACAGTTCGCAAACATCACAAATAGCCGACGACTGGGCATTGTGCTGCAGCAGCCTCCTCCAGGGAGGGTTGAAATGTCAATTCAGACGAGTTAAACGCACGGAGAGACGAAATTATACCGGCGCACAATAGCCCTGCCGTGTATATACATGCCTCGGAATCCAGTGCGAACCGACTATACGCACGCGAGAATAAACACAGACACACAGACGGCAAACGGCGGACGATTATGCCCAACTTCATCCCGGGCTATATATGCGAAATCGCAATTTCGCCTCGCCGCGCCCAAAGCAAAGACGCGTGCGCGCGAGTTTCGCGTGATCCGGACAATAAGCCGGCCGCCTGTGTGTGTTTGGGAATTCTGGAGATGAATTGGAGGAAATTGTTTTTATTGCGCGTGATTAGAGTGGCAAAAATTACGGCTGTGTTTGCGGTCGAAAGAAGAATTTCGGGGGGCCACGATAATTGACGCTAATTCGATTCATCAAAAGTCTCGAAGAAACAGTTTTTTTTTCCTTTGTATACACACCTACCCCTCCTCTAAAAGCAACTAAAATTAATTCCATATCGACCTTTCTTTCCCTCGCCGCCCCATCCTAAATCAATATAGAAACTTTTTGCTCCCAACCTGAAACTTCCCACTTCAGCTCACCTTGAACCCACCCACCAATCGGCGCATTCAGGCCACGCACTCTCCGGCCGCAAATAAAGCCCGCAGCCTCCGCACGCTCTGGGACGATCATCATCTACGTCTACGTCCATCCGTCGGCGTGCCGTACACCTAATGGGCTAATCCCGCTTGTTATATACGCGCGCGAGCGCTTTTACGACGCTATCACGCTATCTCTCTATGTGACACACTGAACTGCTCCTACCGCGTGGCGTAATTGCTCGAGGTGAACTTGGAGATGTACCCAGGGCGAATCGATCGCGTTTCTATGTGTATATGTGTGTGTTTGCGTTTGAATTGTAATTTGTTGTTGGAGCAGAGTCGTGGAGGTTTAGGGAGGAGGGTTCGGTTGTGTGCTAATGGCTCTTGAATTTGAGTTGGGTTTCGAATTAATAATTGAGTTGGGATGGGGCATCCGTGAGGTATATTCCGGGGGGGAGTAGACGACGAGGTGCCGTGAAATTTTTATGAAGCCATGTCGATATTTATTTTATAGTGCTTTTGCGTTGGTATTGTGTCATAGTACACCGATTTTTTTTTTGTTCACTTAAATTTAGACTATACTAGGATATTAAAATTTGAAAAACCAAAAATATTAAAATATCACCGCACAATTAGATACAAGAATTTTCCAGGTTGCTTATATAATATCATATATGAGAATAAGATCCAGAGATCTAAATTTGAAACTTCTCACATGACGCGCGCTAACAAGTTATAATATCGTGTGACTCTGAGATACGACGTTATGATTTGTAGTCACGTCACCCGCACTATCTCACTTGCAATTGCGAGGCCTCGCTATATAACAAACCTACAATATAGAACGCACTAGAGAATTTTCAAAAGAGAACATTAATGTTTTAAAGTTACAAATCTACCGAATCCATCATTACGCAAGGAATGCACCACAGTGGCGAGCATAAAAAACCCCCGCACACGCCGGTTTAAAAATTGCAGACATAGACTTTCTCTCCTGCATACTTCATGCACCTCCGCTGTAACAAATCAATAAACCGCCGTTGGGTAACCAGAAGAATAACAATAACCCCAGCGCGAATTATATCAGCCTTTAACCACTACTACCGCACGCTCCAGCTCCATTCACCAGATCATTAATAATTACGCTGGCGGGCCGCAAGGAGCACCACTTCCACGTATAGAACTAAACCTCGAGCTGCTGCTCTCTCCACTATTCCTTCACCTCCCCGTCGTCGTCCTACAGCCGCAGGACATAAAGCGTACTTCCTACTACTACTACCAACTGCGTATATAGCACCGTATAGTCAACGCGCGCGCAATTAACGTCGGAATTAGGCGTAATTAGCCGTCGTTAGACGAGAGCGCGGGGCTCGAACAAAAGCCGCGCGCCACCGCTGGAAAGAGAGTATAAACGCGAAGGGAAAAGAATCGGAAGGAAAGCCGAGAGTTCGACGCTACAGGCTTACTTATGCAACGCAAGCGAGCTCTGTGTGTATAATACACACACGCGTGAGTTAGCTGCTGCTGCCGTGTGTGCTAATGAACGACGAGAAAAACCGAGTACGCGATGAGATATACGCATAGTCGGAAGGTGTAACGACACGCCGGGAATGCACGAGTAGAGTAGGCTGTGTGCCGCGTGACTTCCGACTTTTTTTATTATAACGAGCGAGAGAGAGAGGACGCGAGATGAATGGAGAAGAGGAGTAGGTAGGAGTAGACTTTTACTTTCGCGTGATGGAGATCTTGTAATAACTGTGGAATTTCTGAGTAATCGCGACGGAGGCTAGTTATGTCAGCGCGCTATGTGTGTGTGTAGACGTCGGGGTATACGACGAGGGCAGAATGTGGAATTTCAGGAGCTGGAATGAATGCTTGAGCAGCAAAGATTTTTCTAGCAGGTCGGAGCCTATATACGGCCAGTGCTGGATATTAACATTGTTATGGTAAGCGATATTTTGGAGGTAGGGAAATTTCGGCTTATATATGCAAAGGAATAAAACGGTTTTCGTGGTTTAGAATATGCTTTTTATGGATTAATAAAATCTTTACGCGTGGTAGTATATTGTGTAAAAAAGTAATTTTCGTTGTAAGAAGATAAACGCAGTTTCTTAGTGCAAGAAATTTCTTATTTAAAGTTGAATCGCTGTTTAATTCGACGATCGTTATGGTAAAAATTCTTTTCGTAGAAGAACCGTTATATACTTTCTAGAGTAAACGCTGTAACGAAGTGAGGTACTTCAATCGATATGAAGTACATTCACTCAAACGCTGGAATTCTCTTTTAGCGAATGCTTTACATGATTGCATAGGTATCTGTTTATAAAGTTAAAACATTTTAAAGTAAATGTTGAATTCTAAAATTGCTCTGTAATTTTATATCGTCTATTTTCAATACTCGGATAAATATAATATTTACAAGCTTTAAATGGAAAAACATTTTGTTTGTAATTAGGGAAATGAAGTGTGTTTTTTAAAGAGATGTTATTTTAGGGAAGGTAAAACAACGAGCAGCGTAAGAACCACTCTTGTCGCTAGAGCACATAACGTGTAATTACGTGTTCCATATTTTTCAGCGCAATCTTTTAAAGCTAAGGGCATTAAATTTACAAAAATTATCGTCCATGCACATACTCTAATGAATATTTCAAAGTTATTACTGACAACTTAATTGACTTTTATCAGCAATTTAAATAACAAAATTCCTTTTAGCCTATTTATAGAAATCGTCGTATAAATTCTACGAAGGTCTGCGTACAATAATAATTAACGATTTTCTTATAATACACCCATGCAAAGAGTGAAGGATTTCAACTTCACTTACTACTTCACTACCAAACCTAAAAATAGACCACGCAACACATTTCCCCATCTCCCACCGATCAGGTTTATTACAAACCCATCGTCTACCCTCCACTTCGCCTCCCAACTCGTATGTAAACCGAGACCGAAAAACCCTCTCGCTTTACCCTGTACCTATATACACACACGTTGACTCTGCGCAAACACACAAAAGCCGCGAAAAAAGGCCGCGTTCTTCGGCGGTCGGTCGATCGATCGACCTGTCCCTCTCTCATCTGTATAAAAAGAAGACAGCGACGTCGCTAGCGTATCGAATGTCTCACTCCCGCGAGATATCGAATCCGCGAGCGCGCACCGGTGGCTCGCCGCACGACTCGTCTCGCGTATCTTGGGCCGCGTTCGACGACGACGACGACGTTTCGATTTAGCCGGCACTTATCCGCCTGGCGAACCCGTTCTTTGAGTATTATACGGGAGAATTGGATACTTTTAATGTGCTTGGCTGGAGTTTTTTGTAGAGAGAAAGAGAGAGAGAGTTTGATAAAAGAAGTAAGCGGTTTCGAAGGTAGTTAATGGGGTTTCAAAGGCGATTGTTACTGACCGAGTTAATCGTACAGTAGTTGTTGAATTGTTGAAATACGCAGTTTTACGATTAGCGAAAAATGGATGAAAGATAAAAATGAATTCTGTAATGGAAAATTCTGCTCTTTCCTAACTTGCGAAGTTTAAAGATGACATTTCTCATTATCTAAACTTGACTGACTTCAAGTGTCATTCTTAGATGTTGTAACCTTGTAAGATGTTAAAACATCCTTGTTTGACATTAACGGTAAACATTTTTCATATAATTTAAAGGCTACACGGTTACTTCCGTTGCTGAAACTGACAAAGATCAGATATATTAAAAATATATATATATTTAATGAGACTTTGAATTAAAAATCTAAACCTGCACCGCAAAAATCCTGCAGTCCAGACTTATCATACAATAAAAAAAATAATTCCACCAATTTAATTGGAAAAATAATGAAAACCAAATATTATATTTTTTCAAAGGCAATCTCGTCTTTACAAACAAAACAAAACAAAAAAAATATAAAAATAAAATCGCTATACGATCGCATAATTCAATCAGTCGGCGGGTAAATTCTTATTCAATCAAAGCCACTCCATGTCGGCCAAACAGACCCGATAATTTAATTTACTAATCCCTCGCTCTACCACTCAAAAAAAAAACATACACAACACAGCATCACTCCTCCACCGTCGAGGGGAAAAAACAAACCCATTTGTGAAATTCACGCGATTGGTTTTTCATCGAATAAGCGCTCGATATGAATCCTCCAATAAAGACACCCACGTGCTGGCCTCTAAAGCAAGCTGCATAATAAGCCTTGAAATTGCGAAAAAAAAGGATGAAAGCAAGGATCTCCTCGGCGCTAAACCCGCCTTTATTAAATCTGTCCGTCCTCGAAATTTAAAAACAAAAAAGCGCGCTCATGCAGCCATCTATACCTCGCGCACGTATACTCTCTTCTCTCTTTTTCACCGGCGTAATCGAGTACACTTTCCTGGGGGGAGAATCCAGAGCAGCGCAGCCCAGCCGTAATCCTTCAGAGCTTCGCACGCGAGCGCAGGATTTACCAGCTAGCTCTCTCTCTCTCTGCGCTGGCTATCTCTGTAAGCCAAACGTGTGTGCGCGCGCAGGGGTTTCCTTTGTTTCACTAGGCGAATATATCTCTCTATCCTACTCTCATTGTACCCCGGCGTGCATTTCCAGCCTTTTGACTTCCGCGCGCATGTGTGTGTGTGCGAGAAGTACCTTTGGGTGTAGGTAGGTAGGTACGTTTGTCCGAATCGAGGTGAAGAGGGGAAGGGTAGATACGCGCGTGCATAGGTGAATACAAGGATTCATTTGGAGCGTTTCGCGTAAAGGAGATAGATAGCGCGGTTTCAAATCGTTTTACCGAGAGGCGGGAATGAACCATTTAATGACTGAAATGGGTCGTCAAATTTGCACTTTCGTTATCTAGGGTTGACGTGGGTAGAGATAGCGTTAAATTGTACGTTTAGTGGATTTTCGAGTAAATATTTTCGCTCTTGAGAAATTAAATTTTGAAAATTCATTTTTAATTGAAAACAAACTTTTAACGGAACAAATGAAACTCTGATTAAAAGTAAAAGTTGTTGTCGAAAAGTCAAACATATAGAATCATGTTATTATTTTAGCAAAAATGCGCAAAATGTTGAAAAACATGAAAATTAATCAAAAATTTTCAACATGTTTATTCACATTTCGCGCAAAAAATCCTATATGGAACGAGACACGTGCGCATATGTATACCTCTATACTCAAAGTAGAGACTTTTACATGATCACACATACACACACACACACACACATACACACGCACAAGTATACTCGGAATAACGTAGCCCACACGGCACACGTGTACACGCGCCAGCGACTCGCATCGGATTGACCCGAATGTAGCGTCGTCGTCTAACACAGTGACGGGACGACATCGTGACTAATTCAAGTTGCGCCGTTGTACCTTTGACTCACTGACGCATCCTTGGAGAATTAATTAGTCCTTTTTTTTCGCCGGCGCTTCCGAGGCTCTCAGGCTAAATTAAACTGAAATCGAGACAAAAATGTTGAATTTGTTTGTTTTTCTTTCGGTTTCAAATTCAGGACAGGTTTGTCGTTCAGGAATACTAGTAGCAATATATGCATTTAGCGAATTCGATATAATAATTAGGTCACTCGTCTGAAATGAATTCCCCTGTCAATTTATGTTGATATTTGATTAAGTGATATATTGGAAGCTTCATTGTGATCGAGAGAAATTATGGCACAAATGGTTTCTATCCGTAATTTTCAGATCAAAAATAAAAGAAAATTTTAATTTAATGTATAAACTATTTATTTTCTCGGATAGATTAAATATTCATTCGAAATGCGAGCTGCTATAGCGGCGAAAAGAATATTTAATTCATACAGGTACTAAAAAATGTATCCTCTCGTTTTAAAATTGAAACTTTTCATTTTATATACGAATGGAAATACGTTCCGTATTATAAATTTATAATCTACTTATATAAATATCGTATTCCACTTCCACATAACTTAATAGAAATTATTATTATTTTTTATTTATAACAGTGATAATATACCATCGTAATTAATTAAATAAACACGAATAACTTTTTTTAAACTTTTTTTTTTTAAATCCTACAATACATTGTACAAAATTTCTTATTTCTCGAATGGAAATTTTTGCTCAAATTTAAGGTGATTCAAGGTGTACATTATAGATTCTAAACACGTTCTTACTTTATATTACATATGTCTCTTGGGGAGAATTTTCTTCATTTATTATGGTGTCATTTTTTCTGAAATTTTCAAATATATGCATGGAATATTCGGAAATAATAAGGAAAATTTCCATTACCTACTTTCAAATTCAACCTTTAATTTGGGTAAAATAAACGTTCAAATTAAACGAGATAATCGCAAAAACCTCAAAACCTAAAAGCGCCTTATCTATCCAATCCAATTCTGGAATTCGCTCAAAATTCATTCAAACGTTCCAAACGAAGCTGAAACTCCAAGAAACCCCTCTATTAAAATGTAATCTCAAAATTATTAAAAAGTCTTTCCACGAGCGACCTTTAAAATTTAACGGCAAATACCTTCTTGACACACTTTCCCACTACCACTATACCAGCCCAACCACTATACTTCGACGCCGAAGGAATCGCCTTATCAAGCTTCGCGCAAGGACTGTGTCGTCGTGTATAAGGTACGCGCGGACGTGTACGTAACTGAATTCCGTATTTATGTTCCCCTCGGCGTGCCGAAGGCGAAAAAAGGGCCGTAAATTCCATTTCGCCACGACAAAAGGCTAACTTTCTTTTTATCTCCATTCCCGGAGAGAATTAGATCCACCCACTCGTTTGCGCATCCCGCGTTAATGGAGTAATATTGGAGGGGCGAATGAAGTGGCATTAGCGCAGTAGCCGACACGACGCATAATAATGCGAGCGAACGAGCGCGCGCGCGCGTCATTTTCGCGCCAGTGGGTATAATGACGAATCGATGAGCGGTTTTGCGGTGGATGTCTGTGTGGGTCACGCGTGCGCGAGGTCTCGCTGGTGAATAATATTTTGATGAGGTGTTGTTACGAGGTGCAGCTTTGGTATCGACTGACGTGCTATGCGCACTTGACAAGTTTTAGTGATGGGAATAGCTCTTTGGCAATTATTAGGATTATATTGGTTGTATAAAAGTCGTTATAGGAAGAGACAGAACTTTTTTCTTTTTCATTATTTTTAAACGCAGAATTCGTAAGTGTAGATAAACACAGTTTTTATAAAAAAAAACCTAATTATTCATAAACGCTTGAAATGACAAAATCAAAAGCCTTTTTCGTGACATCACCTATCAGACCGAAACAGAAAACTATTCATAGCACGAAACAAAAAAAAATACCGTAGGAATGTTACTCCTTGTCGAGTAACTTCCCAAGATAACACATTTTTTTGCCGACTTATATAAATAGAACTCGATAAGAACACCAACGAAAATGCTTAGCCCGAAAAAGTGCGCAAAAATAAGTTTCTCCAGTCAATAAAGTCCTCCACTACTTTTTAGGACAAAGTTTTTACAAGCACTCAAAGTTGCGTTCGAAGATTCTAAAAGTCAATTGAAAACTTTGCCTCAAAATTTCACATCTCAAACTTACGTACACAACGTACTATTTCTCTTTTCTAAAAAGGCAATCTCTTCGCCTTAAACACTCAAAACCTCAGTTAATTTTCATATTTCCGGCACGGCCGCACATCAATCGCCCTAATCCGAGCGAACCAGCGAATACACCAAAACCCTCTCTCGCAAAAACCATCAACAATCCATTCTCCCCCCTTCGTCTTGATTAAACCCGAAATCCACTCTCGGCAACTTCTCTCTATACCCTCCGTGGAGAACCTCTTCCGTACGCTCGACACCGGAAGCGCGCGTGTGACGTCGGCCGTAGTGCGAGTGAGATATACGGGAAACCGTTCGCCGGCACGTGTCCCGACAATTCAATGAGCGCGTGCGCGCACGGCCGATGATCGGACGCGGCTGACGTCACTGACGTCCTGGAGAAAATGAAGGAAAAATCAAGTGAGAGAGAGATAGAGAGACTAACGAGGCTCGCTCACTCACACAAAAGTCATTTAGCAAGTCGTGAAAGTTGAGGGAGTATAGTGAGTATGGCTAGCGCGTGCCAGCGGAGATAAGGAGTTTCTCGGTGTTTTACGAGTCGCGAGCGCACAGCTGTGTCCCCCATTGGTCGTCTTTCTCTCTTGCGCTCTCTTGGTTTTAAATAAGGGAGGGAGGAAGGCGCAGGTAATGGCTAGGCGAATGGATAATTAGAATTTCATTCGTTGCTCGCGGCCGCAGACGGCTTTATTGTCATCCCCGGGTGTCTCTCTCCGCGGTCGAGAATGAAATAAAGGTGGCCGTGTAATTCGTTTCGAGGTGGATGAAAAGAAGTACGGGCGGTAGTTTCTTTTTGCCGCATTCTGAAATGTGACGTGGAGATGGTTTTTTTTTTCTACGCCGAGTGTGCGGGCCGTACTGGTATTCCGGGATTAAGTTCTGGAAGAGCTTTTTTGATACGAGATTAATGGAGAGACGCCACAGCCCGAATCCCAGGTTTTTTCTTCGGAGAATTTTAAATTACTTCTTTCGCTTTTGAATCTTGAAACGGCATTGTTTTATATAGCTTTGAAATACTTTTCGTACGAAGAAAAAAACTTAATCCGTTTTTTGTGATTAAAACGAATTTGCTGAAACACTGGATTTAACCTTTGAAGTAACTTTTTTTGTTTAAAAATGGTTCAATGTTATATTTGAACGTATTATACGGATATGCATAGTCGTTTGTTCTGTATTTAATTAAAGTTATGGAGCACAATGAAGGAATTCCTTGGGTGACTAATTTTGAATTTCAATTCATAACAATTCAAACTATCTTGGCTGTTTCAGAGATTCGCGCATAAAGTTTAAATTGCATCCACCTAAGGTATCGATTTTAACTATATTGTTAAACTTTAATGGTAAAATCCACCATTGTAGTAACGTTCTTCCAATTTCAAGATGAGAATGATAGAGAAAAGAATGAGTTTCTTTTGTATTCTATTATCGGAAAAAAGAGTATTTTTTTCATTCAATTAAAAAAAGTACAATGACATATTAAAAAATGCCAATTTCATACTTCATTTTACAGTTAAAAAGTAATTAGAATAGATTGAGATCATTTGCCGACTATGCATATTTCATAGCCTAGTTAATTTGAATTCCGATGTAATATGTAAATGTTACAATGTAATTCCTTTCGATTTCCAGCATCCGCTGAATAATATGTAGCATCTAAATTCAAATAGATCTCCAAATCCTAATGTTTATTTATTACACTTACGATAAATTCCCATATAAAGGTATGACATATATCTCCAACGCTAAGTAACTACTATATTACGACTTTTACAAAATTCAACAACTCAACGTCCAAAACAGGGAGCCCATTTCTGCGCCAAAAAGCTCGAAATTACAACCTACTCCTCTTCCCTCCCACTTCGCCGTGCAAGCACTCCATAACCTAAGTACTACGTCGCGCGCACTCTTCTCATTCTCCACTCGTCTCGTAAAACTACTACCTTCTCGCTAAAAAGGAATACGAAAGCACACATAGAGAGAGAGAATGAAAGAGGAAGAGAAAAGTTCAACGTTCAGCGCGCTGCAGTGGCGCATGCCAAAAGTCGGCGCGTAAACGGCTCCGGAAGCGTCTCGGGATCGCGGCCATTTTTCCGCTCGCGGCGCGATTATTGCGTCGCGCGAATAGCTCTCGAGACGCGGAGAATATAGTATATATAGGTGTAGGATGTATTGCGTCGCGGGCACTCGAGCGGCACGCGGCCAGACGCGCGACCGATGGACGCGCGCACGTCGGGTGTATTATAGCTATGCGGAGTGGTATTATAGAGGAGTGGAGTGAGGCATTTCGCGCGACGAGGAGCAAGAGGGATCGTATTGCGAAGTCTCGTCGGTTTGTTTTGTTGCTGACGCGGGGTCTGCAAGTGATTGTTTATGGAGAGGTAATTTCTCGTGTTACCTAGAAACTTGTGGTTAATTATAATTTCATTTACATGGAAATAATCAGAATCGCGAAGGGAAATATAAAAATGCTATTAATTTATTAGAAAGGGATCAATAAGCGAATTTTGTTATATAACATGCATGTATTACGAAATTAAAGCTACGACGTTGAATAATAACAATATATATTCTTCGGCTGGAAATTGAAGCACTTACTGACCTGTTAGATTCGCTAATTACATTGTGTTAAGTAGAAACTAACCAGCAGTAGCCGGTGAGCTCTTACTATAGGGTTTCTCATTGTCAGCTTTAAGGTTCACTTTATTAATGAGAAAATCAGGCGATAAACTGCTTGAATCACCGCCGCACTGAGAAAACAATCTTAAGTATACCTTCTACTTTACTTTATTAAAAACCAACAGACTGAGAGCTTTTTTATCTCATTACACGATTCCCTGTCATGAAAGAACGATTTAATCTACTTCGAACCCCCTAAAAAACTTATTCAATAAACCCTCATTTTCACCTTTTTCTCAAAATTTCATCACGCTTCCTAACAAAGTACCCAAACTACGCCACTATGATTTGCCCAACCCAATGCATCGCGCGTGATGCACTGCGTCGGCGGCGAAAAGAGCGAGAAAAAGGCGAAAGCCATAAAGCTGAAAGTATTTTTCTTCCGCGAAAAATATGGAGGGCGTCGGGGTAAGGGAGGTAGAATGAGGGGAGGGGAAAAAAGAGAGTTTTATCGCGCGGCGCCTCGCGTGCTCGCTTGTTTTGCACCCCTCCGGCACACTGCAAAGTGTATTACCGCACGTTCTTTTTTTCGCGCGCCCGCGCGTTTGTTTTTTCTCTCGCTTTTTTTGCATCGTTGGAAAACGAGAGGAGGAGGAGTAGGTTTGCCGGTGGAATATCAGAACGCGATGAAATTGCGCGCGGAGGGTGGGAATATGGACCGCTTTTGACACGTTTAACGGTCTGGCTGGTGTCCTTTTCGAGTACGCGCGGTTCGTTAGCTTTTTTTTCGGGCGCTCGTTGAATTTACGGATGGAGGGGAAAAAATCCAAATTAATGGGCGAGAGTTGGAAAGTGTGGCGGTGAAATATTTTTTAATACATTCGGCTGTTTGAAGTACGGGTTATAAATCTGTTATGCTTTCGTTAAAGTATTGAAAGGATGTTATTATGAATTTAAAATTGTTTTCTGAAACAAATAATGAAAATCGATAAGTAGCTTTTCGCAAAAAATCTTACCATGCAACGTGTTTAGTTTTTATGGAAAGAATAAAAATAGTATACTTCAAAACATAAATAAAAAGAGAGAAAATCTTGTAATAACCTTTATTAACATATTTTACAGCTAACTGCGTATAAAAACATTTTTCAAAAGACATGGCCTTATGCTATTATTAATAGTATTATCATCAGTCGATACGACGGTGCTCGTAAAATCTTGATAAAATATTATACGCTATATAAATTTTTCTTTTTTTTTCAATTAGGTAGTAGAATTTTGAAGTGCAGTTGACATCAAAACCTTTTATAAATATCGTCAATTAATTTTTAATTCAACCATTATAGATTGGCAGGGCAATTTGCATTTTAATATAAAATTTGCGCTACGTTAAACGCAAAATGTTCAACTAATTCAGGTTTTATCTCTCGGAAGCGAACATGCACGCACACACTATAAAAGGCCGTCATTGCGATGTATAATAATTTTATTCGCATCATTGAGCAAACTTGGCGAGATACATAAATAAATGACTGGATCATGCTGTAAATAGCCTCATCGACCGGCGATAATTAAAATAAATGTAGAGCGCGCATCAACGAAAGCTGCGCCTAATACAATAATAAATCAGAATTTAATTAGCCAACTTTTAATAAAATTTTAGAAGTCTTCCACAGCCCCCCGCGGATTTTATAATCAACTTTACACGTATTTGAGAATAAATTAACTTTCCCGTAAGTTTATTAAAGCTTTGAAAGCTGCTCGCTAAATACCCCCGTCCACGTTATATCGGATCTTCCACACCGAATACTGACGCGTTTCCTATATAATCCTGCTAAAATACACTCTAAACTAAAACTGTCTCGACAAACAATACGAAAACACGATAATCGCCAATAAACACGACACACAGCACACCATCACCCCCAACACATCTACGTGACCCCATAAAGCTCACCTTATAAACCACTTCTATCTCCCTATAGCCACCACGCTCGACACTCGACTTTCTTACCCGCTCTTATCTGCCCCTCTGCAATCCCAGGAACCATCGCACATGCACGACTGCCCACTATAACACGGGCAATCGACACGCGCGCTCACACACCCCGGGAATCAATTTATGGCCGCGCGACTAACCGCCGCGGCCGGTTAATTTGACAAATAGCAGAAGCGCGTAGACTGCCGCTGCGTAAATCAACATCAAGCGCTGTTATCTAAGCCTCCCCCGCGCGCGCGCGTGAAACTGGGTTAGAGCTTTATCGCGGAACTGCGCGCGAGATAGGGTGAGAAAAAGCTCGCGCACTTGTCGGCTGTGTATATGTTTCCTAGAAGAGTTGTCGTTGTTGTTGTTGTGTCGTGCAAAACGTGCGGCCTTGGGACTACGACTTGATCTTGATGTGGACGTAGGTTTTTCGATGGAAGTGGGTAGTATACATAACGTGGAGAGGGTATTGTAGGCTGGAGGCGAAGGTTTACGTAATGACGTTGTAAGCGTTGTATAATCGCAAGGCGCTGAGTGCCGCGGGCTTAGTGCTCCTCCTGGAGTACAATAATTCGTGAGTAAAGCTTTCGGCTTAAAAACGCGCGCCGGGTTGGGTAATATTAGAGCGTTCGGTGACATTTCTGTTATACACGAGTGAACGCTCGGAAATGTCGGTTCGATGCCTGTCATATCGAACAAATTGAATTATTTCCATCGATTTGCGAGCCAAGAATTAAGGCGATTTAACAGTTAACCGTAATATCCGAGTTCAATTATAAAATAGCCTTTCTTGTAAATCAGAAATAGGTTATCTCGCTGCAAAGCCGTTCACGTCGCCGCGTGGTTACAAGGAAGTGCTCAATTAATTATTAGATGTTGTACAAGGAAACAGGTCGTTTGCATTATTTTTTGCGCCTTCAAGATGTGGGACAAGATCGCTTATTTTTAACGTGATTATTTATGTGATCTTGTATGAAGACTACTTTACATGATTTTTAAAAGTGAATTTTTTAATAATACTTACATAATCGATATTCTTTACTAAAACAGTATACATGCATACGTTTCCCCGAGGAATAGCTACAACATAATTAATGAAAACCACGTACACCAACAAAGCACCTCTTACCATCCTTCCTCATATAAAAACCAAGCAAAAAAAACCTCTCTATGAGCCATTGCATAACAAATGCCAGAGACTGGCGGCTCGCTACTCACGGTATGTGGAGGTAGAGCGAGAGCGAGAGAGAACTATATCGATCATCGCGCGTGCTATATGGCTGACCTTCGGACACGGCAACATAGGTTTAAAATTAAAGAGACTTAATCCGGCCTATATAGCGCAGTGAGAAACATATAACTCGGTTATCGCGCGAGCGAGCGAACGACTCATCATCCAATTAGCTCATTACTCGGCGAACGATGCGCGCACATCACGCTCTCCCGTTGTTCTTTCGTTCCCCCTTGCAGAGCTCTGCAATCGAGTAGCGAACGGCCATTTCGTTTATTAAGGAGAAAAAGAAGAGTCAATACGAATGATGGCGAGTGGGTCGTATAAGTAACGCGGCTGATGATCGAATCGATGAATATATTGAAGCAGTTTGGAGTGTGGAGAAGGATTAGGCGAGTTGATGTATGCGGGAGTTCTATTGGAGCGGGAAACCGTGAGGTGTTATTTGAGAGATTATTTTTCTGTCGTTTAACGACCTACATTTGGGCCGAGCGTATATATTTCACGGTAACGGTAACTTTTTGCAAACAATACAATAAATCCCGAGGAACGTATAAAATTCTTTAACCGCGCGCTGTCGTGGAGAAGATTAAAGTTTGCTTGGTTGTTCTTTGCACTTTTCTCTACGTGTATGTAGTCGTCTAAACCAAAAACTTGTACGAACTTTTTGGTACACAGTACATTAACTTTTGCAAAGTAAAGGCAGAAAGTTCGAGATCATTTGGCCATGTTTTCACAAACGGCAAGTGAGAATTTCGGGCGAGTAGAGTAGAAATGTTGAAATTGTTTTCCGGGCTTAATTATTCTGGAACGATATATCACGAGGGAACGGCGCTATTATTATATTTATCACATCGAGATCAGCTAATGCTCTCCGTATAATTCTTATATGAATATTTAAAAAATAATGAGGAAGATAAAATTTCACCAGGAAGTTTCCGCTGAATCATCAAACGATCGATACTTTATTTTTATACCACAACTTTAGAATCAAAAGATTAACAAAGTTATCATCATACATCTTCGAACACTCGGTATAGTTTTATCGTAAGCGTGAAACACGCAAACCCATTCCCTTACGTAACTTAAAACCGTAATAAGCAAACGTAACCGATGTTACCACGATACTGTCACAATGAAAAAAATGTAGCTTCTACGGGAGATAAAAACGTCCGCTACTTCGCACATCACACGTTTTATTTTTCATCTAATTGCAGCACCCCCGATACACCGTAAACCTCGTGACCCATTAAAAGTATACCAATCCACGCTTTTATATAGGTCCCACGAAAGAAGAAAAAAGAATATACCCCAAATACCATCGCAAACAACCAATCTCCGGAGACAAAGAATCGCGCGAGCAAACATTGCGCTCGCGCCGCGCGGGGTCGATCGTTTCCGGTCGCTTCAAGCCCATAAAACCGCTCGCGCTCGGCGATTTCAGAAGCCGGATTCCCTCGTATAAAATAATTCCCCGCGTCCGCGCACGCGACAAAAGCTTCTCTCTTGCGAGCCGTAAAACGGCCGGGACTTAACGGCCCGCGACTAAAGGGTATAGCGCTGGTCGATCGATCGATGTGTGCCGCTTCGATCCTGCCTGAGGAGAGAGCTCGCGAGTGTAGGAGGTATAAGGTGAGATTGAGTCGCGAGAGAGCTAGGAAGAGTCGGCGGTTGTTGTAGTGTCGCGTGGAGGGGCTGTCGCCGCCGAGTGTTTTGTTCGATTAGGGGCTGGAAGGGAGGAGAGGGAAGAAGGCTACAGAGAGGGAGTCGAGTGTGTTTGTGCAGTTCGAGTGAGCTGCGAGTGCGCTTTTGAGTTTGTTCGATGAATGCGGTGCTGGCTTCTTCCTTAATTATCGGAAATTGCTGCAGGAGAAAGGTATTTTAATCAACCTTTTGTGTTATATATATACCTGCGTGCATCTGGCTTGTACCAACGTTTAATTGAAAAATGAAAGAAGAATTGCTTTACCAGTAAAAATTTTTCGTTTTAAAATGGCTATCGGGCACTTAAATTATCGCGGAGAAACAGCAATAACTTTCGTATAATGTAAAGTAACACAACGAGCAGATTGAGTGGCCGGATAACACTTGATTCTCTCTCTTTCTCTCTTCTGAATTAAAAATACTCCGCGCGAAAGCAACCAATCCCACGCGGTATTTCTGAGAGAGAGAAAAAAAAGAAAGTGGAAAAAATTAACCCCAAAAGAAATCGCCGACTAAAAGGACCTCAAGTACCTTGAGCCACGCGACGCTTTATATACCCTCGGGCATCCGCCATTCATTTACTTAATGAATACGAGGCGAGTAGGCAGTCATCGAGAGTGGCACGCCGCCATTAAAATGTTAAAGGCGCGGCAAGTGCGCGCAGTAGGGTTAAAATATCATCTCGCGAATCGAGTTTTAAAGCCTCTCGCCGCGACGTTTCTCTCAATAGCGAGCGAAGGAGAGGGAGAGATAGAGCGAAAGTTTTCAGGTAAACTAATTGGGTCGCCGCTGCATAAATTCCCCCGGAGGCGGCGGCGGCGGTCGAGGGATGCAAAAAGAAGAAACGGCGATGTGTGGGTGGTAAGGTATGTGTATCTCTCTCTCTCTCACGTGAGTGTGAGCAATTTACGGCGACGGCCGATAAGGTGATTAAGTTCCGTGGTCGCGGTATGCGTATCGATTTCGTGAGGGGGAGGCGTTGAGGGTATGGATATGTCGAGGAGGTCGTTTTCGTATATAGGTTTTTTGTATTAAACTGTCGAGATAAGAGGAAGGAAACGCTTTTTTTATTGAATGTTGCTGTTTGTATTCCGATTGCGGTCGGGAGATTTCTTAAGTAACCTATAAATAAAATAAAATACAAGTTCAGATGAATATTTAATTGGCGTTTTCTGTGGTAATAAACATTTAAAGTTCCATTGCAATATTTATAAGCTATCAACAAACTACAAAATCCTTACAATTGTCTATATCAATAATTACACCCGACTCAACGTTATGTTTATAAAAGCAATCATAAACAATCTTATTTCAAAGCGACTAAAAACATTCCTTTTTCAAATAAAAGCATTTGAGGAAGTTGATAGATCTGAAGCTTTTGGGGTGATATGATTCACTGCAGTCATTGTTCCGTGCAATACAATAGAAGATTCTTTTCACTGTCTGAATGCATGGTGCTACTGTATCGAAAGAAACAATGACAGGCTTATTTATTATAATACCGAATCGCTGCATCATTTTTACACAAAACAAAACGACAAACGTACTACTCGCGCACTATTGACGCGCTTTATCTTACATTGCGTTCTTTTGTCCAAGATATTTGTACATCAACTATACTCATCAAAGCGAACCACACAGTGAGTTTATTCAATTATTCAGTAAAAATAACGGCGACGGCAAATCGATTTTCGATTAGCAAAATACTGCAGCGTTAAACTGCACCACTTCCGCGTATATACCCTGTCGATGCTATCCTCACCCATACCCCAACCTGCTAATAAATATCCTCCCTCTCCAAAAACCACTCTCCCAAAAACAACTGTTCAACTTATCCCCGCTCCCGCACACTACCAAAGTTCACGAAGACAGTAGCATAATCGCACTCCCCCCACTCTCGGCCGAAAAAACCGTCTGGACGTATACACCCTCCGCGCCGCGCAAAAAGCTGCGTCGCGCCAGCGTCTATGCAACCCACGTGACGCCCGGCTCCGTCTGGTCTCCGTGCACGCGGGGCGTGGCCTATAGGCGGGATCGATGCCGCCGCCACTACCACCAACGTGGTATAGCAACTGCATCCACTACTACTACTACTACTATACTACCGCTACCCTCGCTTCGATCCGACCTTGCCGATCTACGGGAGCATCTTTTATATATATATATGTGCCGATTTTTTTGCTCGACATCCGCCGGGAATTTCATTAACCTCGATGTGGAATACTTTGTGTTTTGCTGAGCGGGAAGACGATGGATGTATGCGGTGGGGGATTCCCTGGAGAGAAAGGATGTGCGCGCGTTAGGGTGGTAGCGATATCGCGAGCGATTTTATTCCGGTGGATTTGTTTGGAGAGGGAAAATGTAGCTGGAGAAATAGGAGGGAAGGATATTGTGTTATCGGTAGGAGGAAGAGTGGAATATGAATATATTTTTTGAAGATTTGCATGTCACCGTGGACCATTGATTTTTCAAAAGAGCTTCAAAATGGAGAAACGTGTTGGGAGAATTATATAAAGTGTTGTATTTTTGTATTTTCAAACGAACAGTTGGTGGAAATGGAAAGATTATACGGTCTTTTTCAATTTCGATGAAAACGCAGGTGTAGGCGAGCTCGGTTATAAAGATGAATCGACATAAAAATTTCTGCGAGCAATTTTGGAAATTCCAAATTCGTATCACGCGTCGCTTACACGTACTAGTTATATTGGAAGTATACAGTGCACCTGTGCTCACAATCCTTTTAAAACTGAAATAAATTTCTATAGAAGCTAATGTATTTTTAATTGCTTTTATCGAGAATCGTATTTCTTTTCCTTAATTCTAGGTGAAAAATTCCAATTGGTGTTATACTAAAAAGCTAAATTTAGCGGCGCGAATTATTCATACTTCGATTTGATTGGTCAACCTATATTCGCTGCTACCCCATTTTCTCTGTTGAAAGAAACATGAAGTATACAAACAAAGAAAAGTCCACCATTCTCCTTATTTGCTCTTATTTGTACGATCGATGTATATATATAGTCTCTATACAAACACTATTGATTTGCCTTTGAAAATAGGTAAGTTGCAGACGGACTTTCGAACGAATTCAATTGAAACCTAGTGCGAATCATTACTAGGCGTTTCTAAAAACGTTCATTATTTTTTTTTCCTTTTTGTACCAATCGATTATGTAAAATTTTTAACAATTTAATTTGAATTTAAGCTCTTCATTCTCAATCATTACTTAAAATTTTGATTCAATATAAAAACTGTAGGGAATCTACCCCTAAATTTTAATAAGTAAAAATCAGTTTAATAACTGAATATGTAGCGTAGTCGTCATTTTTTCAAACAAGTGTCCGATTTCGAATATAGAGGGTAAGTTGGAAAGAACCATTGAACCTTAGTCATAAATTTTATCAGAATAAGATTAACGTATCAACGCAACCCGTTCACGACCGCTCCATTTTTACCAACGGTAGTACGGTTCAGTTCATACCCAACCACATGCGACTCTAACCGATCGCAAGGAAATCCATTAATTCCCCTTTATTTGCGCTTACAACGCCGGCGATCGATGTATATAAGGCACTGGGCTCTATGTCGCAAGCCTACACGATCGATTTGTCCCCAATCGGCCGTCGCATTAGATCTCCCACCCCGATAAATCTTCCCAGCTTTAGCCACTCTATATACACACTCTCCCCTTTATACATACACACATATATACGTAACCATTAACGTTCACCAACTCTCCGGGCCATAAACTCTTCGCCCGCTATTTTACGATCCTTGACTTTTTCAAACGACGACGACGACGGCAAACTTTCCCCCGACGACTGGCGAGGGGGGAGGGCGACGAACTCTGGCGCCGTCCCGTCGCGGAACAATCGAATTTTCCTACTCCTCTCCGCTGCTGTCGCTGCTGCAGTTTATCGGGATAATTGGGCGGGCGCGCCGGTAATTGAAGCATCGGCCCACCGTGAGAGAGGGAGATAATCGTATCGAGTTGCGCGAGCGACACATTCGCCGGGATTACACGTCGTTGCCGGCGGCGAAATGCAATTCGCGAGAGCCGCCCGCCCATCAAGTCTGCAAAACGCATTAGGCTGACAGGACGGGGAAGAAGTATTTTATCGGTAGCGCGTGCATACGCATCGATCGCGGCGCAGCGCACATACTGTCTGGTCCACGCGGCAGGATTTTCCGGTTGACGGCAGTGAATTCGCATTTGCGCGCAGACGGGGAATCGCGAGGTGGTCGATATGTTTTCTATATGGGCCTGAGGAGATTAACTGGCGTTTTTTTCTGGAATTAATGGGTGGGAAGGAAGTGGGGATTGGAAGTTTCTGGGTTGAGAATATACGTTACATGGAATAACAAAAAAATTTTAATTTGTTTTATGGATACTTTCGAGGTAATTTACTAATGGCTCCAGCATTCCCTTAAAAAATATCCCCTTAATCCTTGTTTTTGCATATCATTAATTCTAACTTGAGCTTCGCGTGACACCATAAATTTAGACAACCTACGTTTTTTTTTTTTTTTTTTTTTTTTTTTTCCGAAAAATATAACTTATCAAGTTGCAAACCCTCGTATATGTGATTGTATCGATGTCGATGTAACCTCAGTTTAATTTTAGATTGTAATTTAACCACTGTATCACAGGTCAGTATCTAAAATTATCTTACTCCAAGTTAAAATTAGAACATAAACCCAAGATCGCCGTATGCATATAGAATGATACTTGATCACTATGTTCATTAGTTTTTCAACGATGTACAATGGCTTAGGTTGCAGCAAAATTATACGGTAATACATCGTACCTACTACCGACTACCGTTTTTCCAAACTTAAAATTTGTCACGATGCAACTTGTTTCTACCTCCACAGTTCTAAAAGTTTAAAAAACCTCTAAGTAGTTCCAAATCGATCCTATTCATCTCACTCGTCCCGCTCCACCCTTTACTTTTCAGCTCTCTCTCTCCCTCTCTTCTTGAAAAATATGAAGCCAATCCGAAATTGGTCTTGTTGAAGAACCGTGAGTTCATGACTCCCGAAGAATAAGGAATGAGCGGTATATCACCGCGCAATTTCTTGCCGCTCGCGGGAGGGCTGTACAGTTTCGCGTTCGTCGTTAGAACTCGCGCGCCGCGGGACAATTTATTTTCCCTCTCTCTCTCTTTCTCTATATCGGTCGCGTGCTGCTATACTGCCGCTCGCTGCTACCACCACCGCCTCTCTCGGGTTATCGATCGCGAGATTTATTCTTGTGCAGCCGTGACTTTACGACTTCTCTTCCTCTTTCGCGCCTGCTTCGTGTGTATATATACATGCGACTTTTCGCATTTATGACCCAAAATCAGGAGGAAAATCTATACACAAGCTCGAAAGATGAAATTAAAAGGTATTACCGCGGCTATCGATATTTTGGTTTACTTTTAGACGTGCAAGCGTTACCACCGCCGTTGTTGCCAAGGGCGCGTAGAATTAAGGGTAAATGAAGAATACGCCGCGGTTTATAATTTAGCTGATGCGTTTCGATAATTATGAAATTATCCTGCTATTAATGAATAACCTAGAAGCCGAAAATAGATTTGATCTTCATACGTCACCTTGTAATAATTTTAATCCGGCACTATTTTAATTCGAAATTTAATTTTAAGAAAGTGCACCTTAAAACAATGAAAATAAAAAAAGTATTCCGGCTATCGATTGTATATATGGGTAAAAGTTCAAGGACGATCCTTCTTGCAGATACGTCACATGCAACGCCCGCGTTAAGTAATTATATTTCTCCTAATTCCAATAATCGCGCCGAAACATTGTACCACTTTTATCTGCACAAAACTTATCCTCCTCCGTGTCCCTTAGAAAATAAGCACGCTGGGGAGAAAAATCACAAAAGGAAAGTTGTGTTAAACGGCACTTGCCGCGTATAATCGGATCATGAAAATTTACATGCGCTCGGGCGTTTAGTACTCGGGAATCGCAGTGAATTTAAAGTGCTCGACGAACTTCAAAGTACAGTACACGTATATGCACGTGTATATTCGCATATATACGCGGTGTGTTCGTTAAAATTAATTCCCTCATGTTTAAAGACTGGAGCGCGTCATACGAGGCGCTCCTGCTTTGTGCTCCGGTGGCACAGAGAGGACGCGCTTCTATTACCACGAGGACAAGTAGTTCTACGGTGCAAGCGCGTGCGAGCTTTTTGAATAAGTTAACGTTTAATTAATAAGTGTCGAGTGCATCATGATCCTTCTTGAGTGGCGCCTTAGACGGACAAGTGTTTTGTTTATTAAACATTGAGATGCAGTAAAAACTAATGCAATGGCTGCAGTTTACGAGTAGTTTACTCGCCAACACTTGCGCCTGGCGTTTGGGTTATGACTCTGACAACGTGATATATTTATGATGCTACTTTGGGCTATATTAACATACATGCTGTTACGGTATTGTATGAAATTCTCATTTTGAAAAGAGACAGGGAAGAAGGGAAATTTAATCTTAAATTATGTGAAAGTATAATCCTATTTCATGAAATTTTTATAAAAGCGAAGCGCTATTCTCTAAAAATCGATGAACCGTTGAAATGAAAGTACCGCTTTAACATACGTATTATGTACAGAATGAACTACATTACCCACTTGTTATGTAATTTGTGTTCTATATCTGCACAACAAGTGTGTAATATGTAAATTTTTACATGAAGTGTGTGAAAATTGGGTTTCTCAAGTACACAAATAAACACAAAAATGAGAGTAATTTTGAACTTACCTTTGGCCTTACAATTACAAAATCAATATACTATTTTACACTGCACCACTGTGCCATATTTAATTAAACTACATAAACACACAATAATGCAATTACAAAGAATATAATGTTTTATCTATCAAGTCTTTATAAAACACGACCTTGTAATATTCTTGAGTTCATATTGAACCAAAACCATTCAATGTCTCAATCAACTTCAACTTATCAGCACCTTGAATAAACCATTCACCACTCTAACCACACGTTCTTTCTCTGTCCCAACAGCGCAATGCCTTCAGACAGCATGGACGACATCGAGCTGAAGAACATTCAGCTGCAGTTTCCGGCGCTGAGGTACCTGACGAGGGACGACGGCTCGGTCCGAGAGGAGCGCGTGGAGACCGACAAGGGCACCCTCCTCGTCGCCGTCCAGGGAAATCGCGCCAAGCCCGCCATTCTCACGTATCACGATCTAGGCCTTAACTGTAAGTGACAAACCCAATTCACACGCGTCCATTATCAGAGTACGCGAGAGTAGTGGTAGTAGTTTCCTGGTGGGATTGATTTCTGTAGTAGTGGGGTATCGGGTGGTGTCTTGTTTGAGTTATCGGTTTCGAAGTGGCATTGATTTTGCAGTTGACCTAGCGGTGGAAAGTTGGAGTTGGTATGGGTTTGGCGAAAGTTGTTTGAATGGGTGTAATAAGGGTAATAAGGCTGATGTTATAGGTTGCTCGGGCTGGTTAGTTAGAGGATGAAATTTCCTTTGACGTGTGCCGTTGTTATAGATGATAATAGGGGATTCGAAAGATGCATTTTCTACATAAAAGTCGTAACTCTTCATAGTCTCAGTGCTATTGATAATGACACATATTGCGCGAAATTCCTTTCGAACGTAATCTTTGGAATCCATTCAAAGCGTACTTTGAATCTCAACAACGTCAGAAGGATTTCAATCTTGTTCATATGTCTAATATTATTCCCTCAAAGAACTACACTGCAGAAGATACTCAAAGCACCTGTTTGACGTCATAATATTATATAGATTTGAGCATTATGACGCTGTTAGCCTCTAATATACAATTCAACAATAGTAAAGTCAGCTGTAATTACAATTGCATATACTTACTTGCACTTATCTAACAAAAGCAGTAGACAAAGTCTAGAATTTTCAGTTGCTAGCGAATCGAAAACTCGCACAAACTAGAAAATTCCAATGATTTCTCTCACATCGAGTGTGAAATTGTGATGAATATGCATCTTTCGGCGATCGTGGCTTATCAGATCGTTCGCCTAAACAAATACATTCATTATATCCCAGGAGCCCGCGATAAGAGAGAATCGATACGACGACGCTGTCATACTTGAGTTACATCTCGTAATTAAGTGCGACGGAAACTTGGCGGCAGGCCAACTTTCCTCCTGCGCGACTTTTCGAGGGCGAACAAATTATGCCCGATGTCTCGCTTTTATAAATGTGCGGACTTGACTTATCAAAAAATTGAGATGCCACGAGCATCTGTCTTGGGTTTATTTTGGAAAAATCGCAATGTGTTTTTTTGGTTGGCATCAAAAACATTGGGGGTTATCGGCTTTATATATGCTTCCGTGTCATGTGTAAAGTCCACAAATTTGATTTTTATCAAAATAAATTACATCTGGTGTGCTGAAAAACGACATACTTAGTTGGCGAACGAAACTTTTTTAAACGAGATTTTTTTTGCTACGGACAAATTGCTATAGTATTAATCTCTTCCAAATCATTTAAAGTAATTTTATAGAACAAAAAGTAAGTTAATTACCATCATGAATCTATTTCACGTGAAATTGATTCTCTTTCTTACAATGCAATTAATTTTTATGATTTTATAATTCATCATGATTTTTAAACTATATTTTAAAAATTGAAAGAAATACTTCATCTTCCTTCTTCTTCTTCAGATTTTATTCGGCTTTGTCTCTACTGCTTCAGAAGCAGTGGTGACTTAAGCTATATATGTAAACTTCATCTTCCGGAATACTCAATGTTTCAATCAGACGATTATATTTTAATAACTACGCTTCTTCTTAATCACAAAAAAGAAAAATTTTGCATTGTACCAAGTTATAAACCCACATTAAACCAATTTTCCCAAGTAAAACTACATAAAAAAATTACTACAGCCAAAAATTCTAATCTCAAAAACTTCTGCCGTTCCAGATATCTCGAGCTTCCAGGCGTTCTTCAACTACATCGACATGCGAGTTCTCCTCGAAAACTTCTGCGTCTACCACGTGAACGCTCCGGGCCAGGAGGAGGGCGCTCCGACACTACCCGAGGAGTAAGTCACTCTGCATCTCTTCACCGCTCTTTCTGGAAAAAAACCCTCGCGAGATGCCGCACGGCCGTTAAACTAACGAGATCACTTGTAATTACGAGAGCGCCTGCATGTAGGCCGATGTTTACGATCGACGTGACGCGCGATATGACACGCAGAGAGGTTTGGCGGTTGCGAGCGATGATTGAACCAATTTCGCGGGCTGAAATTTCATTTGGATTCAATCAGCGCGAGGGCTCGGTTCGGCGCCGGATTTTAATGGCTGAAGATAGGGCTGGTAAGGGTGGCAAGGATGGGTTGGAGAATAGGTGTAATATAGGAACATTTTTAGTAAAGATTATAGTTGAAGTCATTATAACTTTGAGATATGTTCTAGTTTTTACTCATTTTTCTCATTTTTACTAAATTTTGTAAGAACTTAAGTCTTCTTCGGTGTTACAAAAGATTACAGTAATTTTTCCAAAGAAATTTTTCTCCGTAAAAGTACCGCAGCTTATGTACAATTTTGCCAATTTTGAAGTAATATTCTAAAACATACTTTTAGTACAAAAATTTAAATAGAAATTAGGGCAGATGAAAGTATTAAGATATGGTAAAAATATTCTCTCAAGTAGCTACATCGTTAACGTAAATTAAAAAATTAATTCCATAATTTAGGACCTCAGCCCACGCAAATATAACGTATTTACGAGGCTACTTTGCTAAAACACGTGTCGGCCTTCGCAACGACGGCGATTAATTAAAATTTCCATAACTTTTTTAATAAACATGCGGCCAACTATAACCTGGAACCGCTTACGGCACCGACGTTTTTCGCGCTTTAATCAAACTTTCTCGATGAATCCCCTGCCTTTGCCTCCTATACGCGCTCGTACGTACACGTTTTCGACCCTGTGCTCGTGGGGCGATTTTATTAAAACTTCCCTCTCACTTCTTCGATTGCACTTGATCAAGAAGCGATTTCAAGATCGCCCGCTATTTACCTTTTATGCTCGCGAAAGAAAAAAACTTTTCGAATCAAATTCTGCGCGCGAGTCCTTGCCCTTCCCGCACCCTCTTACGCTCTCAGCGTGTGATTACATAGATACATACACACGTGATACGTAACTCGCAAAATGATTTCGACCGCATTGCAGATTTGCATGCTAAGCTCGTCTCTGGCGCGCCTCGCGTGCCAAAATCGCGATCCTACGTACTACGGCTGCTCCGAGGAGGAAGTCCCGTCTAAATCTCGCGTTAAGCTCGCCAATCGATATGTTCGATTGAGCGATACACATGCTGGTGTGTGTACTTTCGAGAGGGAGGGCGAAAACGGCTTATTTCGGAAGTTGGATGTTGCGTGTCGTATCATTTTAATATCGTTATATGAGAGTATGTTGACTGTATAGCGGGCCGGATTATATTTAGACTGAGAGGAAACGGAAAAAGATTTGAAGCGGTATGACGTAAACATGACATAAAAGAACAAAGGTATTCAAGATTCTGGTAACTTTATATTCAATTGAATTTACGTCAAATAAGTCTACTTTTTTATTTTCAACCATCAGTTTTTCTTTGTACGTGCAAGTTATCTAATTTTATAAATAGATTTCCCAATCAAAAATTCAAAAAAGCAAACTTTAAACTTTCCAAAACAAACTTTTAAACAGGTAAAGTGAAGTATCAAGTAACACCAAGGTGACACGGTATAATTTATAAACCGAAAATGGGCAAACTTTTTACATAAATTCAGCCTCTTTACAATACCAACCTTCCCCGCAAATATCCGAAGTATCGAAGTTACACGAACGCTTAAACTTCCATCGTTTACCGCGAAATCCCAGCCGGACGTACCTATATATATATATACAAACAGTACGCAGCGGTCGAATTCGATCACTTCCAACTCTCGCGCAAACATTTGCATTGACGAGCAAATTTTATCAACGCGCGTACCCAATCATCCCCTCGTGGCCGATCACTTCTCGTTTCTCGCAAAACGCTTACGTATAACATATGTGGAAGGCTATGCTACGGCGCTTATTTCTCTTCCCCATTCGTTCCACTTTCGTCTTAGTTCTTCGACAAGGATGGTACAGCACGGTGCATTTTGTAGGAGCAAAATTGCGCACTGAAAAATTCCGTGACGCGCAGGATAAAATGAAATTGAGTTGTGTCAAGGGGAATATGCGAGCGCGTGTACACGTATGTACGTATACGTGCACACGCATGCGGCTGTTCCAGTTTATATACGCGATGTATATTTTGAAATTCTTTTTAAAGGATGGAGAGAAATGAATTTAATTAAAAATTTTTCATTCTCGAGAGGAACATTTGGGATTTCGGATAAAATGAAAGGTGGGATTGTTTTAGAGAGGCAGGTGAGAGGGTCGAATTTAATTATCATAAAAATATCATGGGGAAAATTAATTATAGGAAGGAATATGATGGGCGAAATCTCGTTAAAGAGGAATGTGTTTATTAGCAACCATAAAGTATGCATAATATTCGCTGTGAATATTATCATCTTTAATTCAATATTGAAGATTGTATTTGATATTTTTACGATATAAAAGGATATATAACACCTGGAGGTTTTAACGCGTTGTCATGAATTTCCAACAGTTGCTAAGTATTTAAGAATATAATTTTTAAATAAAGCCGCCTTCAACCATTAAATATGATATACGGGGAAAAGACTTTTTGAATACAACCGATAACGACCAATAGCCCGTTATAAAGAATACAAATCCCGACACATTTCTGAATGACAAACTGCCCGAAAAAAGGGAACACCTAACTGCATCCCTCGCCATCCAGTCGACCCTATAAATTCATCAATCCGCTTTAACTCTACCCCATCCATAAATCCATCTCTCGCTCAGCTAGAACTAACTAACCAACTCCTCCCTTTCTCTCTGTTTTCTACCTATAGCTACATCTATCCGTCCATGGACGAGTTGGCGGATCAGGTGCTGTTCGTCCTGAGCCATTTCGGGCTACGCACGGTGATCGGCTTCGGTGTAGGTGCCGGCGCCAACATCCTCGCGCGCTTCTCTCTGTCCCATCCGGAGAAGGTGAACGCCCTCTGCCTGATCAACTGCGTCTCAACTCCTGCCGGATGGATCGAGTGGGGCTACCAGAAACTCAATTGCCGCCACCTCCGCAGCCAGGGCATGACCCAGGGTGTACTGGAGTACCTCATGTGGCATCACTTCGGACGGGTGAGTTATGACATTGGCTAGTTGCTGTACGTACCGGACGGATATAGCGCTTTTATGGGCTTCTGGTAGAGATATTGTGGTAGCGTGAGCTTGCGTAAGATCAAAGTAGAAGAGGATTGATATTTGATCTTATGTTGATTATGTTATCGCTTGTCACCTTTCGGGTATATTTTTAATTATTTTTCACAAACTTCATTATTTCTGCCATTTTAATGGTCTGAATACTTGATTAAATCTGCATTCATGTAATAGCGGAAATGTGAAGTACATTGAGAGGATGCGTTCTATTTTTATAATTTCAGGTATATAACTGTGCCAAAAATGGAAACATTGTATCTGTTCTGTGATAAAGTTGTAAAAAAGTAATTACACTTTTATGAGACAAGACTTAAAAATATTAAATCGCGAGGCGAAAAGGTTAACTTATGTAACTTTAGAGGTTTTACAGAGAAACTAATTAAAACTGTTTCGTGAACTTAAAAAGAGACGTTAATGACACTCCTGTTTTTGTGCTCTTCCCTGCAAGGCACCTATAAAGTGAATATTTAAACAAATTTTTTAAATTGTAAAATGTTTTCATGTAAATAATTCGAACCAACAAGTTTCAAGTAGGTTAATGTAATTTGTGTTTTTAAATAGCAGTTTAATAACTTTTTGTAAGCAGAATTACATTTTGAGGAAATTTCAAAAAATTACCAATAAAACCACCAAAACTGAGAAAAATATCATAATTAGTAAAATTATAAAACATTCCTTGATCTCCAGACGCAATGAATCTTCTACGTAATACTATCTCAGGCATTTGGCAATAAAAAGCTCGAGCTCGCTTCCTCACGCTCCCGCACCTTCCGGTTCGCATTACGTTAATTGAGAGAGAGAGCGAATACGTTCTCTCGCGTCTGCCGACGACGAAAATAAACGGGTCGAGGACGCTCCACCCCGAAATTAATTGATATTCTTTGTGCACGCGCTCGTACACCACCACCACCACCACCACGAATAAAGCTTCCTCGAGGGCTTATAGTATAGGAACAGAGAAAGCGACACGTCGACGGCGACGCTTGCAAGGCGCGAGATAGTTCGCACGACTGGTCCCGCCGCGCGATCCTCATCATTCAAGTGGGTTTCACACCAAGCGCGAGCTCGGCCTCGAATTATCGACGCGACACAGCGAGTCCCGGAAAATTGGATTAGCGGCTGCTGCGGGTGCGCGAATGATAGATAGGAGAGAGGAAGGTGAATGCGTGTGCTGGAAGTTTTCTTTTGAGCGAGCGCGAGCAGCGAGTGCCAGTGTCACGTCTGAAGATAGAGAGAATTTCTTGGAGATTAGTGTAAAGTGAAGGAGCCTTGGTGCTTTGTTACAGAGGGATTTGATGTTCCGTGAATGGAGGAGTATAAGCTGGTTAGCGCGAAGTTTCTGTGTTTCTGTTTTGAATTCTGTTGGGTTTAAATAGGTTTTTTCATACAAGAAAAGAAGTATAGGTTTAATAATTTGAAAAAGCTTTAAAAATTTAAAAAAAATTTTATAGGAAGTACTTTGTGTTAGAGAATTTACTATTTACTTATATTGTATTTCTTTGCAATAGAAAGTTTGCAACCAAAATACATTAATGTTATGAGGGGATAGACTCAGACGCTTGCTTTCAAAGCTTTCGTACTTTACGCAACTATTAATACAAGATTTATAATATTGTAGGAAGCAGCACTTTGTAGTTACGGTAACATCAACATCTTCACTCAACACTTTAGACCCCAAGTATACCAAAATTCATAACGAACAGTGATATTCGTAAATTTCGGATCAAAAGTTGCTACATTTCAAAATCTCTTAACTTGCAAACATCAAACATTACACAAACAGTAAAAAGCAATTGCAATTAGGTACCTCAAAAGCTTGCTAACCCTCGAGATCCTCAACAACCATATAGACTCGCTTCTTGAGAGTAAGGAACCTCAACAATGAAAACGATGAAAAACAAAGCCACTAACACACCAACCTATGATTTTTTGACTGTTCGTAGGTTACAAGTTTGAAGAGTTCGTTACCCAATACGTTATCTTTTAACCACAGTCGCTCACTTAAAACCTATAATCGCATAGGGGTAAAACGTTAATTTCCACTATAAACGTGACAACCACGTCTTACTCTTCTTGACTTTCGACTTTCCACCTGGCCGTTTTAACCTGATCTTGAATTCCAGGGCACCGAGGAGAGGAACCACGACCTGGTGCAGGTGTACAAGAACTACTTCGAGCGTCGGGTGAACCCGACGAATCTCGCCCTCTTCATCGACAGCTACGTGCGACGTACGGACCTCAACATCGTCCGCGAGCTCGACCCGACGCGCAAGAAGGACGCCGCGACGACCTTGGCTGTGCCCGTGATGAATATCACCGGCTCTCTCAGTCCCCACGTCGACGACACCGTCACGCTCAACGGCCGCCTCGATCCCACCAACAGTTCGTGGATGAAGGTGAGCGATTGGTCGAGATTTATCTGGGTTTGGGGAGATGTGGTTACAGGGGATTTGGGCTTGAGTACGTGTCATTTGCGTAAGTAGGGGAGATCGAGAGTGCTTGAGCTTTCGCGTTGTTTGTCATCACCGCTGCTTTTGGTTTCAGGGGGAAATATCTGAAACCACAAGAGTGATCTTTGCGTTTAAATTGGGTTATGCAAAAAAGGTTCTTGATACGATGGAAATCCCATCAGGATTTGGATCCTTTTTATATGAATCGACTGATTTGAATACTTGTTTTGCAAATCTTTATAAAAATATTATCTAAAAAGTTGAGAAAAATATGGAAGAACGTAAGTTTTTGTTGAGATACGAAAGTTTTGGATTGATACTTGAATTAATTAATATCGTTTGTCAATCAAAAATGCAAATGATTCTCTTGGTTGTAATAGCGATAGTTTTCTTAATGGTAAAACTTTACTTGGCTAAAATATTTCTAAAACTAAAGTATAGTAACGTTATATTTGACAAAAGAAACATTAAAAAAATTCAAAACAACTAATAACTTGCGTTCTCGATAATCGCCCAAGAAACTTATCAATCTATTTACAGTATTAAGAATTATTTCTTTTGATAAAAGAAAATTCTAATGAAAGAAACAATTACAATGTCTTGAATCTTTTTGTATCAGTAAAGTAGTCTCTTATATTAACAGTGAATGAAATACTAATAACATAAAAATGAACTTTTTAGATCTCCGATTGCGGAATGGTGCTAGAAGAGCAACCGGGCAAAGTAAGCGAAGCCTTTCGGCTGTTCCTCCAGGGTGAAGGCTATGGTAAGTGAGCGGCGCGAAGAACGCTAAACGAAACTTTAGAAAGAACAAATTGTAATAAGAATCGAAAATATTATCATCACGAATCTCATCACGTAAATTCGCAATCTCGCGTCAAAGACGTTATAAATGAGAAATTCAATTGCATTCACGAAAAAATCGCGCGAAATTCGAGATACAATTTAACGAGATAAGAGATAACGAACAAAATTAGGCAAAACGTACAGTCACCGCGGCAGTAGGTTGCGCGTATACGCGCTACCCTGTTGTGCGCAAAAATCATTCGAATAAAACGGTGAGACGGGTAAAAAATGACATTCCGTTTGACGGGTGATAATAATGGGTGGAAAAAAGTCGAGACAAAGAGTGATAGCGAGCGAATAGTGGGAAAAACGTACGTGACATTGGGAGCGCGCTATTACGCGAGACTTACTGCTGCGTGACGGCCAGACTATTTGAAAAATTAATTGAGATACGACGAGGAAGAGGCGAAAAAAGGCACTCGAAAGTTTCTCTGTTGATTGGCATCTATTACCATTGCATTATTGCATCGATCTCGTATTGGCCTACGGTCCGTAGTTTATAGATAAAACAAAAAAAAAGCATGATGCGTTTATTGAAATGTTTATCGACGTTGAAAAGAAAAAAAATTGAGTAAAGTGGTAAAAGGTGAAAACAGTACTTAAAACAAGCAAACAAAAGCGTTGGTGCGCGTGTATCTTGTCTATTTTCGAAGTGTTCCTCGTGTCTAGATGATATCTAGATATGTTGTAGATGTACGACGCAATCTAAAAGCTTATAATCCTTGTCTCTGCTGCATTGACTTTGGTTCTAGTATTTCATTTTAAAGTAAGAAAAAAATGTTCAGTATTAATTTGGTACATTGACCTAAAGGACAGTTTAGTGAATTAAATTTTTAGAAAAAAAAAATTACAAAGTAAGATTTTTCTAGCTGTGAATTGATTTTTTAAGTATCATTAGAAATTTAACGAGAAATTGTGATGAATTCCAAAGATAAGCTCGTCTTAGCATAATACTAACCTGTCCAGTCCATTTGAAGTTTGCGAATGTATTTTGGCAACTAAAATACAAAGTAAATGTTTGCGAGAGTGATTAAACATTCCTCTCTCGAGCGCTTGAAAGCTCACGAACACGCATCTTAACAACGTAAAGTGTAAAATTTTTAGATTGCACGTGCATTACTTATGCGGTAGTTTGAAATTTGACTTTCCTGAAACTACTCGGTAGAAGTAATAATGGTAAAATAACGCGTCAAATCGAGGCCGAGTAAGAGAGAAATAAATAAAGAGAGAAAAAAGATGATAATGATGATAACAAATATAAGACGGTCGGCATCGAAATAATATCTATTTGCTGTCTTAGACGGCGTTCGTTGTTCTGTTTGGCTTTTTGGTCACAGAAAACACACCCGCACTTGTCACTGTACACTATAATACGCTTCTGTCACAGTAAACTGTACATCGACGCAAATAATGAGAGTGAAAAGAAAATAATAATACCAGTAATCGAACCCGGTGATAAATATGTCAATGATTCATTTACTTATTATTACGATTTTTAATTCTTACAAGCATTTATTTTATTTCTGTGGATTATCACAATGTTCTTGTACTTGTTGAAAGTAAATAGCTATAACTTACTAAATGTGTATGAGCCGAACTTGAAAAACAGAATAAGCAAAATAAGAGCTGTCTTAGTGGAAGAGTCACTTTTTTAATTGATTGTGTTTATTGTTGAACTTTTTTCCTGTAGGATGTGAAGAAATGTTAATCCTCCCACTGTTACTGTTATTAAAAAGTCATCTTGTTGTTAGCATAATTGATGATTTCATGATTTATCATTACTGTCACTTTATTAGAAACGAGTTGAAATTTGTCTTGTATGAATGAATCAATAAATACTGGCGTTGAATTTTAGACTGATAAGTATTGTTTAATTTTTCTATTCACCTACTACTATTTGTTCGCGTTAAATTTCTTACACATCGCAGTCGGAAAATGAATATCTGCTTTCACTATTACAATTATCATTCTAAAATTCGACTTTGCTTTGAACGAAACTTCTGTTTGTTTAGTATTACTCATCTTAATATAAAATTATGAATAAACGAACATTAAAAGATATTTCACCAAAACTACTCGTCTCTGAACTTCATTTTCGCCGTTCATGTTTTTTTTCTTCATTCATCCGTCATATCATGTTTTAAAATAGTTAACATAATGATAAATATAACAGAAGTAGAAAAAAAAAATTCTTGTTCACCGACTTGAGCCTTTATTTCCCACGCGTCTCGGATTGATCGAGTGGTATGTATTAAAATCTTTTCTCAAGTCTGTAGTATTTTAATTCCTTTCGGCTTCTTGGCTAGTTTCCTTTACGTTATGATCGTTTGATTGTACCTTTTTGTATATTTTTTTCCCGCGGGTGTTCGCGTTGTATATAGAAGCAAAGAGACTGAAGTATTGATAATTTTTAAAATATTTTTTAAAATACACGTAAAATGAAAAAGATGATATCTTTTGTTACTTTCAAACAGACAATTTTTACCAATTTATAAACGGATTTTGTTAATATTAGCATTTTTATAATGCATGTATTTGTTTCTCTCTCTATATACCTACATGTATAAAGTCTAAACACATGATTCTTTTGTATATACGATACTTATAAAATAAGTAATATCAACAAAACATTGTGTAAATATGTAAAAAATGCTTGTTTAAAGTAACGAAAGTTGTTCACTTTAGATCGATGTTTGTTATTAATGATAAGGTAAAATATAAATCACCATTTAAACGATAAGTTCTCTGGCACAGAAAAACCAAAACCTATATTTGCCTTATGATTGATGTAGATTATGACAAAAAAAATGATCCCGTCAATGGATCACCGTCAAAGAATCCTCAAATAAAACGAGTATTTTTGTTTCTTCTGCGTTTTAGTGGTGAGATCCCCGGGGAAGACCACGGCGCCTACAACACCCGAAGGTAATTGTAATTAGGAATTGAGGCCGCAAAGGAGTTGAACGCGCTGTGTCGGTCAATTAGGCCACGTCTAAGCGTTAAGTAAGTCGGATTACAAAACTATTTTCGGGAACTAAAGTTATTGAAAGAAAAGAGAGAGACTAACAATCGGGACTAACCGGAAAAGTTTGTAATTAACGTAATGCAAGACTTTTTTAACTGTATTTTTTGGAACTAACACTTAAAATAACGCTATAACTAACTACTAATTCATCAACTAACTAACAACTAACTAACTAACTAAATCTACTATCGTATTAATTATTTTCGCTACTTTCCTCTTGAATTACTTGAATGCACAATCTTATAACTGTATTGTGTACGTATACTTAAAACGTAAATCCTTCCGTCACAAATGCTATTTCTTTTTGAGAAGAAAATGCAATCTTATTTTCACTTCTGTTTCTATATATCCTCAAACTGCAAAACGAAATCCTTTCTTCTTCATAATCTGTATAAAGAACTACTATATGACGTAAAAAACTTCATTTACAGTATTTTTAATAACAATAATTCTCGCGGACGGCGTAGAACCTCTAAAATTTCTATCACTCCCTGTTCAGTCTCATGTATCTATTGCGAATATTGTATTTCTATGAAGTTGAATGTAATATTTGATACTATAATTGTTATCTTCGAGCTTAATAATGTGGTCTCTTGTATTAATATCTGGTGTTTGTGTATGTGTATCTATAATGTAGCTACTGTTAAAAAACGTATTGCCTATTTTGATAAAAATGTTACTATATGGTTTGGATATTACGTATTTTAACAGCAGTGATGTTGGCACTTCTTGCACGTCGTCTCTTGCAAATTTTTGACCCTTTTCTGCATACAGGATTTTCAAGTTTATATTTCCTTATACGAATATGCATCAAGTTTTGTTTTCTGCAAATAATATTTTAAGTCAATGTGAATAATTCAGTAAATAGTTTTGTATTTTTCACTTATTATAAAAAGCTGTTAACATTAATTTTATGTATTTTATGTATTTTGACAATGGTACTATATTGTTTATTATATTCACTAATATTAAAAATTGTAATAGAATCAGAAAATGATTCTTATTAGAAAAAATATGCAGAAAAGGGTAAATAAAATTTTATTAAAGTATTAAATTTGTAATCAGTAGTAGTGATTGACGTTACCAACAGAGAAATTATTATTCATTTCTGGGAATGAGAATGCATTAGATCATAATTCACGCTCGGGTACCGACTGACGGTAAATCAGACATGATATACTGATTCTGTAAAACGTGATGATAAAACGCTAAATTTGAATCTCCTATCCAATCTTTCAACGTTAGTTACCCCAAACTCATACCCTATTTATACCTATGAAGAAAAAGCAAAATTGAAAGGATTTAAGTTACAAATTATTGACTTTTAATTTTTTGTAGAAAAATAATGAAAAAAACTGTATATAACTTTTTGTGTTTATAGCGGCTCTCAGTCTTTCGCGGTAGGACCACTTTCAGATATATTGAAAGTCTTAACACTGAATCTCTTTTGTTGTTGAGAACGAGAGAAAAATAACGAGAACAGACTAAGAAAAATTACAATAATTGCACCGGGTAGAAACGTAGAGTATACTCTGATACATTGCGTGACTTACACACTATGTCTTGCTGTTTCTTGCACACAACAGACCACTAAACACACGCATTCTACTTCTTTTACTTTGCATGTGCGCTTGCATTTGATTTTTGTTTTCTTTCTCCCCGTGATTATATACTAACATATACATACGACTGTTATTATATGCTTCGCGCCAAATCTGCCGATCGCAGCATCGATTTGGTATATAATTTGACCTACAACAAGATACATTTTTTTAATTTTTTTTTATTGTGTATAATGGAAAGAGAACGTGTTTTGTTGCGCCAAAACGCAAAAGCAATAAATACATAATATTTGGTAGTAAAAAGTTGGTAAAATGGTCAAAATATGTAACTAATCAATACGAATGATTTCATGTAATTTACCTTCAAAATAAAAACAGCCTGATAATGAATAATTGACAATAAACCATAATTTTCTATTTTCAATTTAAAACTTCATAATTTCTAAATGAATTCTTTTTGAAGAAAATGAACTATAAAAATTTTTCAGACCATTTTCTACCAACTTTATCCTACCTGCGCGAACCTGTGCGTATAGAATAAGCGTTGTCGTTTTGCAATAAAAAAAAATATGTCGCAAGGAGCAGTGCGGCTTTCAAGAGAATCGCTCACATTGTGCCGATGTGCAATTTTCGTTTGCAGTTGCGCCGCTCTCGCCGCTAAAGATGGCCGACTACAGACTCGCCTCCCTCGAGGGCCTCAACCACATCTGCAGCAAGAAGATAGACTGGCCGACCGCGACCATACACATCACCGAGAATCCCTTGCCGGAAGCCGTCGTCTGCTAAGCAGGGGGGCACAACCCCCTATCTCTTTTTGTTTGTCAAGGAGGCGGAGGAGGAGGAAAATATGGAGGAAAGATGATGATGATTATGAGAAAAAGAGAAAGATGCTCGTCTCTCCTGCATTTGTGTACAAATGAACTGGAACGAGGGCGACGACGTTACGTGAAGGAAGAATATCCTCGAGGGGTTGTTGTTGTCGGGTCGATAGTCGCCAGCGAACGCCGATTTACAGCCGGACACCGAAATTTTCCCACATTCGAATCCATATCGATCGATTCTTTCAGATAAACGTGAACCTATTGGAATTTCAGCGTCGATGTCGTGTAAAAAGTTTTTCGTCTGATGTTTTTCCGAATCTTGACCTGAAACTTTTTACAAAAATCAATCTTTTCTTCTCTGACGAATATATTCATTCTATGATAAGAGAGATTTCAAGAGATTTACACTTCACGCACGATATTTTCTAGATTTAGCTCGCTCGAGGAAGGATCGCGGTTGTCTCGTTTGAGCTTTTTCACTGTCGACATATTATACACTCGAGAACAAAAGAAACTGCTAATTGCGTTCCGATCCTCCCTCGAGCGAGCCACGAGAACTCAAAATCTCGGTGTTCGGCTCCTTTGCGTCGGGTTCGCACGATGACCATCGTGTTTGCTCGCAGAATTAAAAATAAGGCAAAACAATACAAATACATATGAGTTTAGGTCAGTATTCTCCATCAGGAATTGAACAAAAAAAAACAGAGAAAAAAAATTAAATGAAAAAAAAAATACTGGAGCAACAAATAATATCTAAGATAAAAACAAAATGAACAAACAAAAGATATGTTAAAACGATGAACGAATCGAACGCAGCAACGAATGAGCGAGTATCACCGTAGTTATCTCTCATTAACTATAGGGAAGGAAAGGAAAAACCGCTCACACGACACTCTATTCGTGTTCATGAAAAAAAAATTGCATTCTCGAATTACCTCTCTATCGCAGCATCATTGTCGCCGCTCGATTGTGTATGGAATTGCATCGCGAGCCTGTGAACTTTTTCACATCACTGTTTGTAAGAAAATTCAATATTGTTTAAATATTTTGTATTTTCATCACGTGTTTTGTGTTTTACATTTTGACTCAACGTTATCTCATTAATGTAAGAGATATGTTAGTTTGTTATTTATGATGTATTGTATAACCGTACAACGATTATTGTAATACGAAGTTTGTGTTTTTTAATAAAAAAAAATTAATTATACGATTTTAATAAGGATTTGAATTGTGAACGAAACGAAACATATCCAGAAGTACACTTATGATACAATGTTGTTACTGACGAAGTATTACGCTAGGGACTTTAAAAACTGCTGTGCGTTGTCGTTTTGCTACGTGTATGACATGTATAAACAATTATATATAATCAATATATATATAAAGTTATTGTGTTAATTGGACTTATATGATAGTTATTCATAAAAGTGTATTCTAAAGAACAAGCTATCACTCATATAAACTAAAACGTTTTCAATGAAAAGAACTTGACGATCCTGTTTCGTGTTGTTCACATCCTATCAACGACGATGATACGAACTTGAAAATTTTCTCACAAACAGGTAGAAAAAGAGATATGGCTCGAACAGTATTTTCCGGTACGCATATGCTCTATTTAAATATAAGCGTTTATAATATAACTGCTGTCCACGACTTTCTCACAGCTTCGCCTGATGTTTGATAACATGTCTGGTTCATGTGAAAGAGAATATGAGAATCATAAAATGTTTTTTAACTGTGTTGCATTCTGAAACAGACCAAATCTATCTATTGATATCTAAATGATCATCTAATCGAATCACATCTAAACATTCTTCTATCGGATGCAGAATCTCACGGTGTCTATGATTATAATTTCTTTCTCTGTGATTGAACCAACGCAAAGACATGATAAGAACTCAAAGCCAGCTGACCACAACGTAGTGTGTTTTCTATAACCGCATAACCCGAAGCGAGTTGTATTAGTGGCTTTAGTTCCTGATCGTAGCTTTCCCGAGACAAGTCGTGGACGCTTCGGGTTGAAGTGATAAAACAAAAAAAAAAAACAAATATGCAAACGTTATGCTGTGGAATTACTCAAATATAGGAGCTTAGCGCGATCGAAACGAAGCAAAGCAAACACTGGCCTATACACTGGGGGGATAAGGGGAACAGAGGAATCCGAAGCGCCTATAAAACATAGAAAATACTGCGGGATAGGGTTAATGTTTAAGGGAAATGGCGGGGATGATTTTTGGTCGCTTTTCTGCCAGGACAATGTATTATATTTACCGCGTAAATACGTACGTACGAGACTTTACAGGGATTATGTGGGAGGGAGGAAGCGACGTGTATTAACGAAAGTGCCGCGTATATAAGCAAAAATTTGATCGCTTCGTTCCAACTAAAAAGGATTTATGTATATTTTTCTCTTATGATACATTATTGTATTATTGAGAAAATTGTTCATAACAACTATTAGGACCATTGCATTTTGCATTAAAATAATACCAGATTTTGTGGATAAATTATCACGCGTTAAAATATGCATAAATCCTTTTCAGTGGAATTTCGAGGAGTTTATATTAGGAATTGAGGAATTATACGATATCATTTTTACTAAATTTTTAATCAATGCATATCTTGAGTACCGTGTTGGAATTGGCGTTTTTTAGAGTTAGGTTATACGATATGTTGACTTCGACAATGATTGGCATATTTGCGCAAAGTTCTAAAGTAGATATATAAGGAAAATTTATTCGATATAAGTATAATTGAAAAGACTCGGGTAGCTCATGCTTTAGTGCAGTAGGGAGAAGGAAAGAAATGAATTATTTAAAAAGCCAGGTGATTAGACGGGAAACGTATGTACACAACATAAAAGAGAATGGATGAGGAAGCGGAAATCGGAAGAAAAGGGATTCTCGCGATGGTACGTTGACACAACTACACACAGATACACCCAACTATATTATATATACATATGCCCTTTCATCCTTCGTTTCTCAATATACCAGCTGGCGAAATAAGATGAGGAGAATAAGGCGTTTAGATAGAAAAAGAAGAGGACGCGTAGCTCGCGATGGGTTTAGCTAGGCAAATATTCAAACTAAAGATATTTAAATAAATATTCAAGAAAATATGAGAAAACAAAAGAAAAAAATATATAAACTAAAATAATAAAGAGTTACGCGCGCGACTGGGTAGAATCTTAAAAATATATAACGCGATATGGTCTTCACCATATGTGTTTCCCAAGCCTCTAGCAAGTGATATGAAAAAAAATATTGATTATATAAAGATGAAAACGTGCCTGCTAACACGAGACAGAAAGAAAGAGAGAAAAATGCGTGCGTATAATAGCTTAGAAAAGTCGTTCGGCGAGAGTAAAAGTGGAACTATTATAACTATCAACGCCTTTAGTTTTCTATAAATGATATGAATTCTTCTGACGACGTAAACGCCGCGAATATATTGCACCTCGTATTATGATTTTCTTTCGATGTTTCGAGAAAAGTTAAAAGATTGCGTTCTTCTTTTTGTCGAAAAAGTCCCATGATTTTTCAAAGTTCTCACCGCTGTTTATATACATATATTATCACATATACCTACTTCATTGTAGTACTTAAGTTTTTTTAGTTTACAACTGCGCGAACATTCGACGTCCCTAACATAAATGTACCTGCTTTTTTCGTTTATGTAACATTAACTATTACTCCAACCATGACCAGACAAATTTTGAATGCATATTGAGCATCGCAGGTACATGACATATTTATTAAGTTTCATTGCTTTATATGTATATGAAAAGATTAAGATTTATTATAATATTGACGTATAAATCTCAGAGACGGCTACGAAAGTTGCTAAACAACACGTGCAAGCATAACAATGACACATAAGTAATTCGTAAGGAATTCGCAGTAAGGATATAGAGTTTATGGATTAAGCAAAGAAAGAGAGAAAAAGAGAGCGAAATATAAATATATATAAATATATTGAATATTATAACACTTGTCTAAGCGACGCGTGAAGAAATAAAGGACTCAAGCAACAAGAATTGACTTCGATATATCATTTCCATATACCGTGCTATGAGCTTATTTTCTAAAGTGTCTTTCTTTCGAAAATAAAAAATACTCTATCCTTCGCTCATCTATATACAAATGCAAAACGTGAAACTTCTGAATTATTTGTAATAAAAAGCAAACGACAAACTGTGTTTTTATATGTATATGTTGAACAAGTCTAGATGTACAACGTAATCTAAGGTCTCAAATTGTCTCATGTACTTTGCTCACCTTTTCTTTATGGAACCACTTTCTTTATCAATATTAATTGTGACTCAACATACGCAGAAAAAATCGAACAAAAAAAAAAACGAAACTTTCATGTTTGTCGGTCGAAGCTAAGCGTTGTTGCAATGATTGTTGCTGCAAAATAATATTCGCGAGCATTACTGAAGTATTAGCCGTTGCTAAACGTTCACGTGTAAATTCAGAGGAAAATACAGACACACGCATCACACGCGCGCTCTCTCTATATATAAACACATACACCGACACACGAGATAAAAAGCATCCTCTATGTTCACGAAATATATTGCGTAAGAAGGATAGTATAATAGGAACGAGGACACTCCTGATTACTTGCGTAATTAAATTGGCGCGTGTAAATAAAATGCCCTACCATCGGATTTTCACAATTATCTCGATTCTGGTGGCTTTATGCTATCGGCTAAAAAAATATCTTTCCCGCAGAAATACACGCTCACGGGCAATTACACGTACACGCACACACAAATATTTGTACGTATTGCGAATTTCGCACGCGAATCGCTGACGAACGTTTACCGAACCAGGACCATTTTCTTTTGCTACATAACTTTCATTGCATCTAACACATGTTGCGATTACACAGATCGTTCATTCGCGCGTTTTTGAGGACAAAATTATATCTTTGATTTTTGAATGGTATACACATGTATTCTTTCGAGTTTCACGCGGTGTAATAAGTCCTCTTTCTTGAATAAAAAAAAAAAGAAAACGAAGAAAGAAACTTTCGCTCGCACGTTTCGCTATGGACTGCGCACGCTGATATAAATAAGCGAATATAAGGCGACGAAGATGAGGAAAAATGCAAAAAAGCAAAAAGTAAAATAGGCTGCAGCCACAACGTTGACACATAGCGAAAAAAAAGATAAACAATGCGTGTACTCGAATTTTGCAGAGCCGTTGCTCGCCGATTTAAAGAGGCGCGCCGCGGTAATGGGACTCGAGTACAAGCGAGTTCACACCTTATAGATGGAGCTTCAGAAATACCATAAGATAAATGAACACGTGCACACCGAGATAATACATCTTGTTATTTATAATAAACAGACGTGGAAAAAGACAATTTTGTGTTTCAATTTTTTTTTTTCATTTTATGAAAATTCCTTTCACTTCCTTCCATAAAAATCTATTATAAATATATAAATATTATAAATATCTTTTTGTAGCATGTTGTAGTTATAAATAGAAGTATCATTGATGTACAATCTTTTCGTAGAATACTAGGAACTTGTATAGTAAACAGTTTTTTATTATCCTAGCTTCCTAAATATTAATTTTAGGATTTTTATCATCGGTGTTCTAAAACCATTTTTTTCAATTAAAAAAAAAAACATAGTTTCAATTTTTAGTACACATTAATTTTTAGCAGCATTAATACTTTAAATAAAAGACGATACGATATAATCTATTTAAAGAATGACTAAAGTGTTTTAAAATATAAAATAAGGTATGTATATTTATGGAGTATTTGCATCACCAGTATGTAAGGTAAGTGAATTTACCATTTACTCAATATCAACGGAAAACAGCATCGTTAATAAAGAAACCGCTGCTAACTGCTTTAGCAGAATGCTTTCTCAAAGAGAATCGATAAATTGCATCAAATAATCTTGATAAATGAATATTTTAATGTAAAGTTTCAAATTCATAACGCACATACACACACACAAACACATACACACACACATACAGATATTGTCTTGAAAACGCTTATTTCGACTAAGGGAGCTCAGAAATATCGAAAATGATCGAA